>JAQGCT010000056.1:0-10056 GCA_034700045.1 Haplophthalmus danicus | reverse complement strand
TAACTGCCAGGAGAAAGTTACATAATACATATGTTAGCGTGGCCTGGAATACCAGTTCTTGGATTGACCATTGTCCAAGTACAACTTATGATAATATGATAAAGAAAATGGATAGTTTGTACCATATAGTTGGTAAAGATCACATAACCACTTTACCTATGATTTAAAAGTGGAATGTGCACTTGTGTTAGTAATAAATTTTGATCCTGAACATTTTTACATTGATTGGAAGAGTTTAAGTGATATAGATTTAGAAAAATATTGTGTTAAAACGGACATTTTTATTAGCAACATAAATGTGAATTCTGAAGCAATCGAGTCCACTAATGTAATGAAATTTCATCTCTGCATAATAAAGTAGTAACATCATTACTCTAAGCTGGAGAATATGTTTAAAAGAAAAATGTTGGTATTATAACTAAGAAGCATATTAAACCTGGATAGAACAGATATGTTTCTGAAGTGTATGACAGATTCAGAGACTTTTCTAGTCTGCTGTGCCAATGGTAAACCAAAACAAGATCCTCTAATGCAAAAATCAAGAGCTGAATTCAAATATGCCCTTCAAATCCATAAAAAGGCATGAAGAATCAATGAGACGGGAATCATTAGGAAGTAAACTTGTCAATAAGGATATAAAACAATTCTGGATAGAATATGGATCATACTACAAATAGTCTCTCAGAAAACATTGAAGGAAAACTGATAGTCAGAATATTTTATATTTAAGGATTAATCATCAATATAACATATTTTCAATACTGTGAAATCGAATAGCATTGTAATCTAAATGTAACCTATGATCCAAACATTAGTGTCTCACCAGAAGAGATAGAAGACAGTATTAAAAATCTGAAAATTGGCAAATCGTGTGAATTGCATAAGGTCTGTTCTGAACATCTTAAATATGCAAGTTGAAGACTTCAATCACTCTTAGCATATATTTTTACCAGCTGTTTCTCACAGAATACTTGCTATCAGTAGTGTTAATTCCAAACATTAAAATCGAAAGTGGTAATATTAACTCCATGGATAATTATAGATCAACTGCCCTAGCAAGTGTCCTTTCACAAATCTTTGGTTATATAATTATGAATAAGATTGAAAAATTATAATATAGAAAGTATAATCGATTTGGGCTTAAAAAGAAACATGGTACTGACATGTGTATTTTTACAGTAAAGGAAATATTAACTAAATTGTAATCATGATTCAACTATATTTGCATGCTTTCTAGATGCATCAAAAGCATATGATAGAGTAAATCATTTTAAACTGTTCACAAAGCTGAAAGAAAGAAATATGCCCAATTATATCCTAAGAAATTTAAAATTTTTTTTTTTACAAATACCAACATGTGTATGTTAAGTCGAAACAATTACTTATTATGCCTTTACTGTAAGCGGTGTACGGCAGGAATACTATCACCTTATTTATTTAATATTTATGTGGATAACTTATCTAATAAGTAAAAGTCAATTAAAGTTGGTTACGTAATGGATAAAGTAATTATAAGTCATATCATATATTCAGATGACTTAGTGATATTTTGTCCTTCAGCTAAGGGTCTTACTCAACTTTGAAAATTTGTGAGGTTTATGGTTAAGATAACGATATATTATATAATGTTCAACAGAGAAAATAATGATAATAAAATCTAGAATATATAAATATTGTAAATTTCCAACTTTTAAAATTCGGGGAAGAGAATTGGAAGAAGTTACAAACATCTAATATTTGGGTCAGATACGTTCCAATGACATATTTGATGACAAAGATATTCAAAAGTAATGTGGGTACTTATATGCTCAAGGAAACTATATTACTAGAAAATTTCATTTGTGTGATATAGATGTAAAATTTCATTAAGTAATATTGTAGTCAACCATATAATATATGATGCAAATATAAATTAACCAGCATTAGAAAACTTAGTGTACTATCTAATGATATTTAAAGAATGTTAATTGAAATTTCAAGATTTCATAATGGTCAAAGTTATTCAGCCAGCCATATGTTTGTGTCCAATAGTGTAGCTAGCTGCTCAAACCTAATTAGAAATGTATTTAACTTTATTTATTATATTTATTTATATGGACCAAAATTTACTATGTAATTTCTTTTTGTGTCAAAATAAAAATTTGATGGTTTGTTTGTTTGTAGTATAATCTAGTGAAAATGTTTAATGTATGTGTGTGTGTGTGT
Organism: Haplophthalmus danicus; assembly: GCA_034700045.1. Classification (NCBI taxonomy): domain Eukaryota; kingdom Metazoa; phylum Arthropoda; class Malacostraca; order Isopoda; family Trichoniscidae; genus Haplophthalmus; species Haplophthalmus danicus. The sequence goes on along the minus strand of JAQGCT010000056.1, from coordinate 7,851 downwards.
GTGTGTGGTAAAATACTTTGGTTATGCAGGAAATTTAATTGTAGTTTAATTACAATATGACAATATGGGCTGCAAGTAAGAAATATTGCTGCATGGAAATATTAGATTTGACGTGAGTAATGAAACCAGTTATATCAATGGAAATTCATCCTTATTCAGTTTCATAAACTCTGAGAATATCCAATTTTGCTATTACTACATTTCATGTCGAAGATTATGCATGTCTGAAAGTTATATCGCGATATTGTTTAACATTAAAAGATGCGAATTATGCTTCTTTAATAATTTATGCAGACTTGACAATGCATCTTAATGATACATAAATATTTATAAAGTAAAACTTAGGAAATAACCTTAAATTTTTTATATATTATACAAGGAAAATTTAACCTTGAATATTTTCCATGATTCTTTTAAGGTAAACTAACATATCAATAAACCTATGTTCAATTATAATCAGTGTTAGTTCACAGATAAAGCTTAAAACTGAGTCACTTTCCATTGCATAATATCTTTCAATGATATAAACATACCTGAACGAATAACCACTCTTCGAACATTTACATTTGGTGAAAGTTGAGACGCAGCTTCCCAATCTGTACATAACCGAGAGAGAAAATCGAAGTCGCCTCCAAGACATGTCTCGTCATATTCATCCGTTGAACTTGGTGGATAGAAACCTGACATGAAAAATAATTAGACTATTGAACAAAATAATAACCACTGAACTGTTTATTAGTAGTTAGAAACATCTTTGTTTACTCTAATGCAGTAATTAATAACTGTGCTTTAAAGAACCAAATCATTTGATATCAATGATATCAATATTATTACTACAAAATAATCATGGATGATTTCAGTGCAAATGTAGAAAAGCAGTATTACAGCAAAAAACAAAAACAAAGTTGAAAATTTTTTTTCTTTCGTGAAATTGAAAGAGATAAAGAACTAGTTGCATTGATGAAGGATTGAATCTATTGGTAATAAACTTATCCTAGAATAAAAATAAAAGATGATGAAGATGGACTTGGAGAGGCTCCAATGGCACAATAAACGAAATCGATTACATCTTACCTAACAATAAAAACGTTTGTCAAGATTTTATTTGTATTAAATAACTTTTAAAACGGGGGTGAGCATTTAGTGGTTAAGAGCACATAAATTAGATATAAAACTTGAGAGAGAAAATCTTATATGATATCAGCCTTTGCTATAATAAGTTTTAAATAAAAAGCAGAATCTAAAAATTAGGTATATGACGACATAAACAATAACAAATTAGACAAACATACCCAAATAACATCACTCATTGAGACTGTATTCAAAGATATAATTTCGATACCACAAAAAAAAAGATATGAATCTAAAGACACTATAAAATTGAAGAATAAAAGAAATATGCACCAACATGGTAACCTAGAAAAAGAATAAACTTCATCGAACTGACCAACGTTATAAACCAATGATTTAGGAAAGATACAAGAACATTCAACAAACATCTTGTCAAACATAATTGAAAACATTAGGTCACTCAAAAATGAAAAACAGCAGCTGATACTGATGAATCAACAGTCAACAGAATAAAATACATGAATGACAATTAAATTGCAAATAGGGAACTAATCATTAAGAGTAAAGAGAGGATCAAGAGATTTTATACAGTTATATAAGAGCAATGATGAAGAACATAAATACAACGATAATCAATCTAGTTCCAAAATAACTCCCAACAAAAAATAATTCAGTGAAATAAGCAGACGAAAATAGGAAAGGCATCTGGTGAAAATTAGATTTCAATTGACATACTAAAAGAGGGAGATAAAGAAATTACTAGAATACCAACAAATTTCTTACAAGAAGCGGACATAGCACGTATGATCACATTCAAGTAGTTTAATTGTTAGAAATCTGAAATGAAAATAATAAAACAATTTGACCAAATAACTTAATTCCAAATGCTTTAAATAATCGAGAAATTGTAGAGCATAATTAGAGTTATTAGACAGATTAAAATACATTTCTTAACTACATATCAACATTTAAATTACTATGAAATTAAAATACATATCAACATTTAAACTATTTGCTAAGAATAATAATAAATACAAATAAACCTAGTTAGACAAGGAGATAGATATCTACATTTTCAAGAAAACTAGTATAAATTGTAAGATAAATTGTAAGATTGTAATTAGATAGATTAAAATACATTTCTTAAATACAGATCAACATTTAAATTAAAAATGATAATTAAAATACATATCAAAATTTAAACTATTTGCTACGAATAATAAATACAAATAAACATAGGTAAAAAAAAAAAAAAGAGATATCTACATTTTAAAGAAAACTAGTATGTAGCAGCATTTGAGTAAATTATCAAAAAAGCTAAAGTGGAAAGATGTGGGCCATAAATGGGAAATACCTAATTAATCTACACCTTGCGGATGATATTGTGGTGCTTACATCAAACCCTTAAGAACTACAAAGAATAGTAGTATAGATAGATAGAGCAAGCAAAACAATAGAATTAAATATGAATTTAGGAAAAAAAGCAATTTTCAACAACCATATAGACCCACAACAAATAATTTTCAATAAAGTTAGTCTAAAACAAGGACAACTTATAACTTTCAACAGAAAATTTTATAACTTTCAAAAGTAAGTAATGGTAAAAATATTTATTATAACTGTTAAATTCTTATTTCTTTTTAATGCAATTTGATGCATTTCGTTTTTTTGAAAAGAGAGATCTTAACTTTGTAAGTTTGATGAATCATTTTTACATTATTTGCAGGTCGGTGGAGCAACAGGTCGAATCGGAGATCCGAGTGGGAAGATGAGAGAGCGACCAGTACTAAAGGAAAAACTTATTGAAATTAATTCAAAATCAATTATGGCAGATATAGAAAGGATATTCAACAATCATGAATATTATATATGGAAAAACGAGAATAAAGCTCTAAAACCAGTCAAGTAGGTATCAATACATCATTGGAAACTAATCAATAATTCTATAAAAAATGCGTCACATTCATTATATACATTTTTGGGATCATAAGAATGAAAAATAATATCTTGTGTGTGTGTGTATATATTAGAGATGTGCCGATTAATCGGCATCGGTAAGAATCGGCAATTTTGGGAGAATCGGCATCGGCAAATAAAACAAAGCAAGAATCGGCATCGGCAAAAAAGTGCCGATTCTTACCGGTTCTCGTAAGAATCGGCATCGGCAAATAAGTGAAAAAAGAATTGGAATGGGCATATCTCTAATGTTTATTCCAGTATTGGTATTGAATAAATGATTAATTAAAATATGACAATGTATATCGAGTTATAAATTTATGAACTACTTTTGATTATTTTATTTCTTGTTTTAGACGAGGTTAGAACAGGAGTTTATAGGCAGCTGTTCCATCCAGAGCAATTAATTACTGGCAAAGAAGATGCTGCAAATAATTATGCACGTGGACATTATACGATTGGAAAGGAGATTGTTGATCTTGTGCTGGACAGACTTCGTAAATTGGCTGATCAATGTACTGGTTTACAGGTTAATATCTCATTTCTTTCTGATTATCTATTTCTTAATTTTCTGTATGAATATATGATATAAATAGTTGTGCTAAATTAATTATTTTTATTTTTTTTACTGCATTTCCTCTTTAAGTTTTAAAAAATATTTATTGGATCATAAAATTACATTCGTTTTTACCATGATAAGTTTTAGTAGTAAAATTGACATGATGATTTCATAATCATATGAATAATACTTGCTGTGAAAATTTAGGGATTCCTCATCTTTCACTCGTTCGGAGGTGGCACTGGCTCAGGATTCACATCTCTTCTTATGGAAAGACTTTCAGTTGATTATGGAAAGAAAAGCAAATTAGAGTTTGCCGTCTATCCCGCTCCACAGGTTAGTTGATAAGAGTATTCTTGAATGGAATGAATTATACTTGTTGCACAATTTTTTTTCTTAGCTGCTTCTTTCAGTCGGTAAAATTGAAAACTTTCATTTGATTTTAACATTTTCTTTTGAAAAGCTCATTTTGTAATATTTGTTTATTTTTTATTAACTGCTCATTTAAGGTTGCCACAGCAGTTGTCGAGCCCTATAACTCCATCTTGACAACACACACAACTCTAGAGCACTCCGATTGTGCTTTTATGGTAGACAATGAAGCAATATATGATATTTGTAGACGAAATCTTGATATTGGGAGACCTTCTTATACTAATCTCAATAGATTAATTGGTCAGATTGTTTCTTCCATAACAGCCTCCCTAAGGTAAAATGTTCGGAAGAAAATTTATTTTCTATGCACCTTTTCCTCATTTCTGAAATTTATCATGGAAGTAAATTTGTTTATGTTCATGAAATACCTTGTGCATCCTGTAATTACTAGCCCTTATTATTTTAGTACATAATTAAAATATAAATACTAGCTAAATTTTATCGGTATATTGATTAAGTTATTTTATAGTCTATTAATAATTTTCAGCATTTCTGTTAGTATGCAGATTTAGTTAAGAAATAAGTTTTTGAAGCATTTATTAAAAAAATTATTAGTCTAATTAAGTGCGAGCCATAATAATAATTACAAATGATGTGCAAGGGTAGGGAAAAATAGCTCGATTTGAATTAAAACCAATTTGATTTGTCATATTGAAAAATTCTTGAATTTGGAACTTGAGTGGACAATTCAAGCTGTTAGAAAAGTGATTTTGTGATAGTTGTGCGAGAGTGAATGCAGAGATGGACTTCTCACCTAAATGTACCGACAATTGTTCATTAAATATTAACGTTTCATTTGAGTTAAATGATTAAATGACTGCGAGTGATATCTTGTAAGAAATAGAATGGAATGATGTATACTAAATTTATATTTAATCTTTTCAAAATCTTATTGTAATGAATAAAGTAAATATTCTATTCAGAGTTGACTATGTTAGGCATTATTGTATTTTGATTTTTATTCCAGATTTGATGGAGCATTAAACGTTGATTTGACCGAATTCCAAACAAACTTGGTACCATATCCTCGTATTCATTTTCCATTAGTTACTTACGCTCCAGTTATTTCCGCAGAAAAGGCATACCATGAACAAATATCAGTTTCAGAAATTACAAATGCATGCTTTGAGCCTGCAAATCAGGTAAATTTCTCCCTTTTAATAAATCATTTATTTGGTAATTTCAAATAAAATCGTTTCATTTGTTTATAATATACTATTTATATTGATATTTATAGGAAGTAGGTTTCTTGAATTTAAGGCAGAAATGATTTCTCTTGATTATATCTAAAATTTCCATGTATAAGAACTTTGTTAATCAAGTTTAGTCTTTAAAATTTTTTTTTATTTATAAATTGTCTTAACATGTTATTTCTCATTTCTCAAAGGCTTTTTTTAAAAAGCAAATATAAAGTTATAAATTATTATTATTAATAATGCATTATGATATATGTGGTTATCTTAGTTTTATACATTTTGAATTGAAAGCTTGTAATTTTTGTACTTTGTACAATTGATAGCAACTTTAATATAATAGGAAGTGGTGGATTGTTAAGAATATTGAAAGGGAAGCAGCGACTTGTTATCTCTCATCAGAATTTAAATTGCCATTATTTCACCTTATTTAATGCTTATATTATAAGTACTATATTTTTTTAATTCACAATTATTTATTGATCTATATTAAACAAATATACATTCTTTATTATATTCAAACTCCAGATAAATATATCAACTTGTGCTTCATTTGTCTTAATTACATTTTTTAGATGGTAAAATGCGACCCAAGGCATGGAAAATACATGGCTTGTTGCCTTTTATATCGTGGTGATGTTGTTCCAAAGGATGTTAACGCCGCTATTGCTGCTATTAAGACTAAACGTTCTATACAGTTTGTTGATTGGTGTCCTACTGGATTTAAGGTGCGTTTTTTTTCACTGCAACTAGGTTGCATTTTTAATTAATTTTTAATGGGTTAATAAAAAAATTCTAGTGAGAATTGTGTAAAATAATAAGCCTTGTAATTTTAGGTTGGAATCAACTACCAGCCTCCTACAGTTGTTCCTGGTGGTGATTTGGCCAAAGTTTCAAGGGCAGTTTGCATGTTGTCAAATACAACAGCTATTGCAGAAGCTTGGGCACGTTTAGATCACAAGTTTGATCTTATGTATGCCAAACGGGCATTTGTTCATTGGTACGTATGAAGTAACATTTATATAATTGGTATGGAATAGTGTAGATTTGGGAAAATAATTGTCCACTTTTATAAATTTTGTTTATTTTATTCAATTAGGGATATCTTTTAGTAGAACATGAAAGTATTATAAAGTCTCTTTACAATAATTCCATTTAATGGACAATTTTAAGTAGTTCAAATTAGTTTCAAATCAATGAAAGCTTTTTGCATAATGAATTTACGCAATTTAGGTTAATAGAAATTACAAGTTTTCTGGATATTGAATTTAAACAAATTAGGTTGGTAGAAGTACCTACTACTATAATTTAATAGTTATTTTTTATCTTGTTGAAAAAGTGAATTAAAAATTTTCTTTACAGGTACGTTGGTGAAGGAATGGAAGAAGGTGAATTCACAGAGGCTAGAGAAGATATGGCTGCCCTCGAGAAAGACTACGAAGAAGTTGGTCTTGATTCAGTCGATGAAGAAGGCAATGAAGCAGGAGATGAATATTAAATTTTAATTAAATCAAAGATAAATGTAAAGGATTAGTTTATAATTTTGTTTTGGTTAAACTCACTTATTTTATAAAGTTCACGCTTTGTGGTAAAGTCTATGGTATTTTTATTCAATTTATTTTTTATAAAATTTGAAAAGCAACATTCCAATAAATTTTATCAAGGTAGCTATATTATTTGTGCCAATTATTGTTTGGTTATTAAAAACTAAATTTAGATTTTTTTTATTCCTAATGTATCCTGTAGAAGCTGGAGATAATGAAAGAATTATATTAATTACTTGATTATTTATCATAAATTTCATGTCGGAATAATAAATTTTAGGAAAATGATATATCGACTTTTATCTTTATGTAGCTCTGAAGCAGTCTCTAAATTCCTAAATGTCCGAATTGGAGAAATTTTCTAGACTATCTTGAGTAAAAATTTATTGATCGCAGTAACTATATAGCTTTAATTCGAAAGCCTACAGCAGTTTAGAGATTAAAAGGTATCTAATGTATGTTTTTCTAGTCTAATAAATATCCTTGTTCATTGTTTAGTATAATCGCTAAATATAATTTTCATTCACTTTTTTTTAACGAAATTGAGGTTTAAATGGATTTTTTTTTGGGGGGGGTGAAGATAATTTTCGGTGCTATATTACTGTACATACTTAACATTTCGTGAACTATTCTGCCGTGCTTTTAATACTGAAAAAGTTATAACGGCATATTACTACGATTAATCCAACTCCTTTCGCCTCTGGTTAATATATTGTGCAGTTTTTTCTGTGGAGAGCATACACAAACATCATTGATATTAGTTACAAACCTTTTTAAGTTTGTCCATTTATAATCTCGAATAGAATTGTAGAGATGAATGGATACATAGGCTTTTTGACTTTCGAACAGAAATGCTATATTCTGTTATATACAATTTTGCGTAGATCACAACGTGTAAGGTGGTTTACTGTTTCAGAAGTCCGAGCAGCGATCATATGAAAATATTTCGATTCTATTGTAGCCCATCTATAAATGAACGTATCAAACCTCAGATACCGCAATACTAATGAAAAATTTTCGATATCAACTAGCATAGATATGACCTTACTTTAGGACTTCCTTCTAGTTAATCGTCAACTAATCTCTTCTCTCT
>JAQGCT010000055.1:0-10126 GCA_034700045.1 Haplophthalmus danicus | reverse complement strand
CATATCAGAGCAAATATCGGTTGAATAGGGCAACGGGTCGTCTAGTGTTTTGTCTCGACTTAAAAGTAGAGCAATTTTCAAGACTAGTAGTTTAACGGCACATTGTTGCAACTCCGGACCTTTCGTTTGGAGGTACTTTTGAGTGTCATTAATTTCAGAAGTATATCTCCGAAAGCCAAAAAATGACAAGAACATGACTGCATCACACAAAGAGTTAAACCTGCATCAAATCTTGTAGTTGCGTTTTCTGCATCCCCCATAAACCATTTCTTTCCCCAGCCCGTTTGATAGTTGCACGAGTTATCTCAATCCAGATATTCATATATGTGATAACCATATATGTGTCCCACTTTATTTGCGCTATAAGTATCTTCTTACCTTCAATTGAAAGCATTTAACCTCTCCCTTCAAAATCTCTAGTCAAACTGAAGTTACAGCGGTTTGAAATTCATTGCATTACTAGCGGTCTCACCAGAATGGCTCATCGCGATTAACATGTTAACACAATGATGATAAATTTAAATTTTAAAGAAATTTTAACAGCTACTATACATTATTAAAGTCTGTAATATTTACATTGCATTTTTATTAATGATTTATTATTAACACAAATAAACAAAATGCCGCCCCCAAAATTGTACCACTATATTATTTATATTTATATTACATTTTTATGAATGATTTATTATTAATACAAATAAAGAAAATGCCGCCTCCAAATAATGATAAATGATATATAATGATAAATTTAAATTTTAAAGAAACTTAAACAGCTACTGTACATTATTATAGGGTATATTATTTATATTGTATTTTTATTAATTATTTATTATTAATAAAAATAAACAAAATACCGTCACTCAAAATTGTTATAAATAATAAATAATGGTAAATTTAAATTTTAAAGAAATTTTAACAGGTACTATACATTATTAAAGTCTATAATATTTATATTACGTTTTTATTAATGATTTATTATTAATGCAAATAAACAAAATACCGCTCCCAAAGTTGTGCTTTATATTATTGCTCTTTATATTGTATATTATTATGATTTATTATTAAAACAAATAAATAAAATACCGCCAAATTTTTTTTGATAAATGATAGACATTGATAAATTGAAATTATAAATAAATTTTAACAGCTACTATACATTATTAAAGTCTATAATATTAATTTTTCATTTTTATTAATGATTTATTATTAATACAAATAAACAAAATGCCGCCCCCCAAAATTGTGATAAATGATAAATCATGATATTTAAATTTTAAAGAAATTTTAACATCTACTATACATTATTAAAGTCTATAATATTTATATTACGTTTTTATTGGTGATTTATTAATACAAATAACCAAAATGCCACCCCCAAAATTGTACCTTATAGTGTTTATATTTATATTTTATTAATACAAATAAAGAAAATGCCGCCCCCAAAATGGTGCCGCCCGGGGCGGATCGCCCCCTGTCCCACCTTGGTACGCCACTGTATTTATAAACAATAATAATACTTTTGCATTAATGCTAAAAATAAAATGTAATTTCACAAATGTATAAATCAATAATTTATTTTAAACTTTTTTTTTGTAATTTATTTTGGAATCAGTAATTTATATTTAGCTTGTATTTTAACTGTTGTTATACTACTAATGTTATTTATTATCCTTTAACAAAGAATTGAACATCAAGCAGTTATTATATTATGCATGGAATAAAAAATGTTACAAATTGAAAATATAAAAATAATTTACACATGATCTGAAAAAGTCAATTATTTTTAGTAATATCTTGAGAGACAGGGTTAAATTCCTTCAATCGAATAGTTTATAAAGACATTCTAATAAATAAATGATCACTTCAAATGAATTTACGCTCTCATAAAAGTTGTAGCAAAAATTACAAGGGCAAATTTGTCGCGGCTGTATGTACCGACCGTCGCTCTCGTTTTATGCGGAAATTAAGTATGACGTCATCAGTTTAAAAATATGTAAACAATAACAGAAATATCTCTTATAGGATTCAGTATAATTAAATGTTTTGGACTAGCAAGGAATTTATCAAGGAAATTAGTGAAATATAATCGAAAATAGTTTCGTATACTGTAAACTTTGAAAATGTCTTTCGTTACAGGTAAGTCCTTAGTGCTTCTAAGTATCAATTTATTAGTGATATCCTAGTTCGAAAATAATAACTACACATTAAGAATCCAATTCCAAAACTTTGAGAGATTTATTAGATAAAATCTTGACGTATCATAATCAAACACTTAGTTTGCTAACTCTATCAATTACCTAACAATAATTGTAAACCTTACCTGACCTAACAATATAGATCACAAGACCACAATTTTAGTAATCAGTGAGCATCATTTGCTGAATACAATATTGTAACCTTTCAAGTATTACATAAACATCTTAGGGTGAAGGGATTAAGCCTTACTTATTTTTCTGATAGAATGGAAGATCTAAACTTTTGCTTATGTAAGACTATGGTTGCCAATCGTCCGTTTTTGGAAAGGACAATCCTTTTTTCAGCACTTTCTGTCCTTGTCCTTTTTGGGACACCAAATGTCCTTTCCTGATGTATTGTTAATTGTTTTTCCAAACACTAGTCATAATTCATAACTTATTACTCGCTAAGTTATAAATATTTAAAAATCATAACTAAATACTTGTACAGTAACTTATTATATTATACTTATTGGGTCGACAGAAATGTAAAACAAGTTTAAAATTTGATATAAAAAGATGTTCAGGTGAACTAATAAAAAAAATGATCTTTAATTATATTTCAACTTACAGAATAATTTAGATTTTGTAGAGAAAATAATAAAATGATATCTCTGCTGAAGTCTGCAAAATGCCAGGACAACTATAACTTAAAATTAAACATTCTAAATTTTTATAAAGTTAGTGTAAATCAAAATGTGCATTATGGTCTCTATTTAGATTTATTTATTATCATGATATTAATAACATACAATTTTAATAGTCTTACATTTATACGAAAAGTTATTTTAAAAATAAAAATTCATTTTTTTTAAATTTAATTGTATCATAGTAAGATACATAATGAGCTTGAAAATTTATTATGCCCTTTTTTCAAGCTTAATGAAGTTGGCAACCCTATGTAAGACTAAAATTTTAATAAAATTAGTATTATTGACCTTGTCAACAAATGACAATCGTCCTAATTTACTCTAGGTGCATCCTCTGCTACCTCCATAGATTTCATAAAATTATAGGCATGTATAAAATGGCAGCATTGAAATGTCGCTAACTGATAATTGTCAAATAATAAATGTAATTGAAACAAACTGTGATCTTCAGCAGAGTAGATATTGGATTAGTTTTAAATATTTAAATAAAAATACCCTGTAAGTAAAATTTAAAATATCGGCTTCAATTATATAATAAACTTATAAGTAAGTGCTTAACATTATAATAAACTTATGGGTAAATATTATAACTTGCATTACATAACATTCTTAATTAAAAAATCTGTATCATTACAATGAATATTTATGATCTTTGGCCAAAAATGTTCTTATGTAATACTTGGATAACCCAGGAATTATTTAATATTATAATTTGCACTATTCATTCTTAATTCATTGTTTTGAATTATTTTCAAACTAATAAATTTTTATATAAAAATTTCTATGACTATGCCTTTCACCAAAGTGAAAAGATACTTATAGCCATGTCTCTTATTCTTCACAAACTAATCTTAATTCAGAATTGTAGTCAGAAATAGCAGTATATTGGTACTAGTTACGATGAGAATTAATAGTGCTATTATATATTATTATGGTGTTTTGATTTTGATATTCATTTAAATTCTGACTTATCTGTCAGCAAGACACTGGTCATGGTAGTTAAATAAATGTACAAAGTTCCTTAGTAAGCAGGGAAGTGAGCATGAAAGTGGGCAGTGTGATTATATAAACACATCACTCGCACTGACCATGCTCCTGCCATTGCAGCTGCCTGGAGCTTCTTTCATTGGCTGTGTTTGTGTGAAGGTAAAAGGGCTATCATCTCGAGTGTTATTGATCGTTTACATTTTGCTCTCTCTCAGTTGCTGCTGTTTAATTTAAATTAATTCTACGTCCTCCATTGCCTGAAGTCGATAGTGAAGTAAGTATGAAACTTCAATGCAAATACTCACTGCCTTTGATGCTGCCACAAAAATATTTTTGGGAAGTCAATACAGCAGTGTGCAGTGTGAGTAGCAGTGTCAATGACTGAATGTGAAACAGGTATAACATTTAACCTGAAAGCCAAATTTAGAACACAGATATAGACAATCGTTATTTTATCCACTCTCTGAATTGTTCAATTCTGAGAAGTAGGAATGGATGTAATTCCTAGTGTACATATTATAGTTATTAACATTTACTATAAAATTTACTAGTAGATTTTCCTTTGATATTTATTCCTTTAGACATTCAATTAATGATGCATGGATTTGGGGACTGCCGGAAACCATTGGCTGAAACAGCAGCATTAATTGAAACAATTGTACACCAGCAGATGTCATCATTATTGCAACAGGTTTGGTAATTGTATTTTTTCTTTGTATTTTTTTATTTTTGTTTTGAGGATATTTCAGGCCTTAGAAAATTTTTTGCATATATATTGTTTTAACTTTTATATATTTAAGTATAAATTATAAAATAGTAGTAAAATGATATATATTTTGGATGCCTTACTCTTTATTTAATTTTCTTTTCATTCATTAGAAATAAATCCAAAAGAAGGGTTGCAAGATTGTTGTATATTAAAATGAATTGGTTAAATTTTTATGCATTGTTCTAATATAAAGGTATGATGCAATATAAACCTAGTGATGTGAAGTCCATATGTCCCGGTTCAATGAATTGTTAGTCATTAATCTTAGAGATATGTTCTATTCTTTAACTATTCATACTAAAAAATTGATAGGAGAGATTGTCATTAAATTACTTGATCATGTTTCTTAATAATAATAGTGATAATAATAATTAATAATTATTATTATTATTATTAGATGTTCTGTTCTTTGACAATTCATATTAAAACATTGATAAGATTGATTGTGCCATAATAATAATAATAATCATAATAATAATAATAATAATAATAATAATAATAATAATATGATTATTATTATTATTAATGATTATTATTATTAATTATTACCACTAACATTATTAAGAAACATAATCAGTAATTTCACATAAATAAAAAATATTAGAATTGGAAAAATATATCAAAAAAGATTAGTGTAGCTTAACAAAATTTACGTTATTTGGTGCTGGCCTGATATAGTTTAAAAATAATAAGATTGCGATTAAGCTGAATATAATAGTGTGGAATTCCTATATCTGAAATTTGTGCCTCAAATGATTTTTTTAATGTATTATGTATGAAAGTCTGAAATTTATTTGTAATCTAGGTTAATAATCAGTTATAGAATTCAAAATCTAATAATGTAATGCGATTAAGATAATCTAACATAGCTAATAACCATCTTATCGACCCTAAATGTTAATAATTGTTATTATAAATTTTGATTATAATATAGATAACTATTTCAATATTTTTATCACTTTATGATAAGCTTGTTTAAAGTAAGTCAAAGGTGTAAATTTAAACCTTTAAATGAATATTCTTTATTTTAGGCTACAGAGATTAGCGAACTTCGATGTTCAACTCGAGGTGTCAGTCCAGAAGACATATTATTTGTGATTCGTAAAGACCATTTAAAGTTACAGAGACTTGTTAATTATATGGGTAAGGTTAATTTTTATTTAGAAATATTTAATAATAATTAAAATTATTTTTAATATTCTTGGAAGAACAGCCACAAAATATTTTTATTTAATATGTACTCATGCATTTATATAAATTTTAATTTATATCAGAACTAATACTAGTAAATATCCTGTAATAATAAATTAGTAAGCTATGAAATTAGTATCTTATATGAAGTCGCAAGGAGGATCATAGATTGATATTTTTCTTCTATTCTCAATCTTGTAGAAAAAGTTGTTTTTTAATAGCATTGATAGTTTATTTGTTAAAAACTTCCAAATTATCATGGAAATTAGACTTAATTCTTCTAAAGTTTGGTGACTTTAGTTCTGATATAGTATTTCTTTTATTTGCTCTTTATTTCGTCATATTATGTTCGGGGATGCTACTTATCCAACTTTCGTAGGTTAAAAATACAATTTAAAACTGTGGATGAGTTAAAAATTGTAATACAAAGATAAATGATAATTCAATTTGTTGAAATTTTTAATTTTATCTATATAATTTGATCTTAAATTATTTCCTCTAATACAATTTATTGAAATTTTTAATTTTATTTTAAAATATATCCTCTTAAGTATAGTTTTATTTCATTGTCGAGAATGACCTTATTTTACGAGTAATTAAAAGAAGCTTAACGGAATTTTATTTGATTTGTTAAAATTATTGAACAAACTTTGGGCTGTAGATTTTCATAGAACTGATATAAGTTTTCTTATATAGCGTCGATTTGGTGTGTTTAGTAATAATGAATGTTAAATCTTATTCTTGTTGCTATGTCGGTTTAATTATTCCTTTTGAAACTCATTTAAAATGTTTGTTTAATTTCCATACAAAAAAACATTATAAATTACTATTTTCTAGGAGTAAGGGACTTGTATCAGAAAACCACTGCATTATCTTCTGGCGCAGTCAACAAAGATTTCTTGGATGCAACAACTGATGCAGAAGGTTCGAGAAAAAAAATCTGCACGACGTTCTTACAGAGTATTGACCAGATGGGCGAATATGATTCAATTTGTGCAGGCACGTTAGTTGATCCAGTTCGAATGGATAGATCTTTAAGATATGATAGTTTAGCTCAGGTACTTAAATTACTTTTAGCACTTTTAATGTAATTGAACTTTATAATTAGTAGTATACATTATTAATTAATAATTACTATTTCTTCATCAAGAAAGATATTATCTTGATATTATGATATAAAAGAAGTTATATTTGAAATATTGAAATAAAATATTTACTGCTTAATAAATGGAAGATAAATTCTATAAATTTTAATTTTCTTACTAAGGGAATGTCCGCTCATCGTTACAAAGAATATTGCGAAGCGAGGAAAGCCTCTTTTTGTCCTCGCTTGAGAGTTAACAAATTCAAAGATTGGTTGCTAACTGAGGAACACAGTGATATAAAATTAACACAGGTAAATATTTATCTTTAGGTAGTAGCTTTTACTTACAAGTTATTTATTTTATACTTTATACCTGCTTCGAGACTTTTAATTGTATATAAATTATAATCAATATCTACTTTTAAAAAATTTTAGCTGCTGAAATTGAATTAAAAAAGTGTTATGAAGTAATGTGTAAATAGACCAGTAAGGATTAAATTATAAAAGTGAGAGCTCTAAATACTTTAATATTTAAAATGCGTGTATAGAAAAATAATTTTTGTACAATAGTACAATATTGTAGAATTTGATAAAGTTGATCTGATTCCAATTGAAATATAATAGTCTTAAGCGCTCATTATATTACATCGGGTGACAATGACAATGTGAGTAATAGTTACACATAGTAACGATTTGGTAAAAATTAAAATACACAATTTAATTTTTCCAGAATGTGCTAGAGATGCTGAATTTTCTAGCATACGAGACTGTTGCTCAAATTGTTGATCTCGCTTTGCTAGTGAAGAGAGACGCAAATGGACGCAATTCCGACTTAACAAGGTTTCAAACCCCAACTGTGCTGAATCCTGATTATCCGTCGGTATTGATACAACAGGTCCGTAGAACATTAATGAATAAAGTTTGTTGTGATTTATCATGACCAGTCGGTCCTTTTATATATATATATATATATATATATTCTTCATAAAGATTTATTTTCACAGGGAACTATGTTGCAAGGAAATGTGGATACAAGTCGAGATATCAAGGTCGGAATGGATCCCATAACCCCCAGTGAAGTACGAGAAGCCATTAGAAGATATTGGGCTAACAATTCGGTATTGGCCCCATTTTCGAAAAACCGGTCACCCATTGGGTCGGTTCTCCTTGCGGGTTAAATATTCACTTAAAATGAAAATAATTTATTGAATATATTTTATAATAAAACTATTTTGTATTATTCGGATTTCTTTAAACTGCCAAAAACTTCTCCAGGAATTTCTCTAGTTTGTGGTAGATCTGAAAATAAATGGCAAGAAATAACAACCTAATCATTGTTTTCGAGTATTCTTAAATATTAGAAATAGGTAATAAAGGCAGTCTCGAATTTAATTGAAAAAAATTATCTAATTGCATTGAACTGATTGAATAATACAAATAATTAGAACGTTTCATCTTTAGTTTGCAAGCACATTATTCTCCATTATTTCTTTAACTATATATATATTTGTGATGTAAATTGCAATGTACAAAATAATAATGAAATTCTTTAAGCATCCGATTTGAACAAAGATTAGGAAAAATTTACCTTCTTCATTATCACGTTTTCACTTCCAATGACGGAACTGCCGTTTTCCAACTAATTTCAATTTCTTATATGAACGAGTTGGTAATTTTTGGAATAATGTTGTATTTAGCCTTTCAGTTCCACGTAACGACAGAACTAGTTGCCAAATTTAATAAGGATCACAGTTTAAAGAGCGCTGATGTAACAAATAAAGTGTGAATATCTTTTCAAAACTAAATAAAAAATTAGGAAAATTAGAAAGAAAATTAATATCTTCAAACTATGTTAATAATTTTATTGCGTTATATAATCTGTTATAGACAAAGTTAAGCAAAAAATAATCGTTCGAAAGTTTCGTAGACCATTTCTGAAATTGTGACTATTAAAACGAAAGAATTCGTATGCAGTTCAATTCAAGAGTCTTGATTTGAAGTGGCATTCTTTTGATCTTAAAGCAAGATAATTCAGTGTACGTTTGCGGCCATCTATTCCAGACGGGATGATTGGTGATTCTTGTTGAAATATAAAAATATTTTTAAGCTAGTGCTTAGTGAATAAATTTCTTTTAATAAAGTGTGTATAAATAAAGTTTATTGAGGTAAAGAATTTACTTACATTTTTAATAAACAAATCAAACTAATGCCTATTATAGCTATAACAGATCTTGTGTTACAAATGCACCCTTGGTTCATATATAACTAGTAACAATTGCACAAAATATTTAAATATTTTTTACATTTCAATTGTAATATTGTAAAAATAAAATATTAGTTGTGTATATTTTTGATTTCATTACATAAATGATTTATACATGAATGAAGACATTACAATTCTAAATTTATTTGTAAACATTGTCACCACAATTATTTGAAACCTGTTTCAATATCCACTCTATTTAATCTTCGAAGTAAAAACTTCAAGATATTACAGAAGACTTCAAGGTTGCAAATTTTGTCCTGTCTTGATATTTCGCTTGTCGACTGCAAGCATAGTCAGAAGCGATTTAATAGTTGTTGAAGCTATGGGACCAATATGTATACTATATATGTATATGTATGTATATATTGTTACTAATTTAGTTTTCCGGTATTTTAAATATTAATTCAAAATGGTACACAAAATTTGAATCTCTAATATTAAGATACATCTATCGGCTTCTATAGTTCAAAACTCTAAAAAGTTGATTATAAATCAGGAGATCCAATCACCTTGCTCTCGCCAGTCGGTCGTTAACTTCAATCCATTAATACAATAGGTTTGGCGCTTAAGGTTCAATGAACCTTCTTCAATACCCCCTCTATTTAGTCTTCGAAGTAGAGTAAATATAGTACGAATCTCAAAAATGAACATAATTATTTAACAACTTTATCCAGAGACTGGACTTCACAAAACCGGAAATTGAGAAGATGGTGCGCTCTCTTAACTTCATTAAGAAATAGTTCTTTAAAAATAATCTCCATAAATTATTTTTTAAACAATTTTCTTATTTTACAGTAATCACTGCAGTGAACAATTAGATATATTTTCAATATATATATTTTCTCACAGTTATCATTTTACTGATATGCATTATTTTCTCAGGTGATTTATCAGTTTGACAAAGAAACGCAAATGTCAAGAGATTTATAACTTAGAGTAGTACTG
>JAQGCT010000054.1:0-10166 GCA_034700045.1 Haplophthalmus danicus | reverse complement strand
GTATCGCCGTGAATTTTGGTTTGAACCGGATCAATATTAAAGGTTAAATAACCATCATTTAAATAAATACTCGAAACATCATCACCATTTGCACTGCTACGCAATTTGGCTTCCATTTTTTCCTCACTAAATATCTCACCTTTTTCAATTCCCAATACTTTCTCTAAATCTTCGGTTTTATATTTTGCATTCCCTACCCAGGTGATATTACCAAAATAATATTTAGGTCCTTCATGAATATCTAATTTGATACCAATTGATTTATCATCGAACTTGTAAATGCTATCTTTTAAAACTGAGGCATCTCTATAACCAAGCTCCTGCATTTTAGCCACAAGTTTTAACTTATCTTCTTCGTATTTCTCTTTATTAAACTTTCCACTACCAAAGGCCTTATAAAATGCCTGTTGTTTAGTCTTTTTTAAATATTTTCTAAGTTTAATTTATCTGATTAATTACTTTTAACAAATCAGCCTTTTCACTCTATTATATAATTTACATTTTCTACTTTCAATATAAGAGAAACTTTAAGGAAAACAGTACAACTAACACCGGCAACAATAAAATTCACCACCCATTCGGGCCATTCCAAAAATATATTGCCCGATTTGATAGAAATGTACAGGGATTTCAAAATGTAAATTCCAAACCTGACCGAATTCTAATTGAAAATTATTCGTATATCGATGATTTAAAAATGAAAAATTCAATCTGGCCGAATTCTAATTTGTGTCGATCTATTAAAAATTACTCGTATATCTATGATTTAAAATAAGAACTTTCATCACTTCCAAAATATGTCATTGTACTTTTTAGTTTATCTCTATTTGTACATTCACGTCAAATGTTAATTATTTTTAAATGTATATCATTAAAGTTTGTTCGACTTATGAAACTAATTCCAAAAAATTTCCAAAATTTAGGGAATCGTGAAATTTCCTAATAACAAATTTCACTAAAAAATAATCTATCATTTTGAATTGGGATTGTGAGAATGTTAAAAATGACACCTTTTATGCTGAAGATAGACAACAAGGGAGCCGCCGGAAAATTTTGTCAGGGGTGGTAAGTATTACCGAGGGGGTCTAGGAGGCCAAGAAAAAATGTTCTTTAACGTATTTTCAACCTAGAGGAAAGATTATGGATGTATACCAGTAATCAGCATAGAATGAAGAAATAAGTAGGCTATCCAAATTCAGTGCTATGTTCATTAACTATTAAATAAGCTAAATAATAAGTATAATTCTTAAAACCTAGCTTTGGATTAAGATTAATATTTTAAATATAATACTTTAATAATAATTTTTCAAAGCTCAGCTATTAGATTTAAATAAGATTATTTCGTATTTGCCTTTGGTGAATTATTGAATAAATGGCAATATAATTTGAGTATAGATTTATTTCCTTCAATAGTTCAAACAGATATAATTTGAATTAATAGCTAACAGTTATAGTCCACCAGTTATAATCTAGTTATATTTCTAAGGACCAGGTTTTGTTAAAAATATTCCAACCTATGTTTTCATCGATATATTAATTGTGAGATAATAGTTAGTCAACAGAGCAATAGCTCAATTATAAGTAAATTAAAGTTCAGAAAAATTGGCCGTAGGTAGTTGACGAATTATGAGTGCCAGAATTTCTATTCACTTATTCTAATATTAACATTTATATAATTTAATCGCGAATAGTAAGTTTATATTGAATAAATGCACTGTGTGAGGATAATGCACCTTTAGGTATATTGAGCCGTAAATATTGTCTTATATAAATAAGTATTGTATAATTTTAACTCAGTGTATATTGTTGAATAAATGTTCAAATAGATATCGCCATTATAGTTGTTTAATTTTAATTTTAATAAGTATAGCTACCTTAATAAATTAAAATTTGAGCATTACGACTGGGGAGAAAATATATTTTCAAGAATTAGGCCCACTCTAATAATTTCATAAAAAAAATTGTTGGATAATTTGACTATAGGGCACCCACGCAATTAATTCAAATTTTCATAAACACTTTTAAGCAATATTGAAGGATCACAGCACTGCATATTTAATATGTCACTTTTATAATTTTTCAACTTTAAGATTTTCGTTATTAGAATTTTAAACTATAGAGCTTATTAGGTCGATTTTAAAATCCTTTTTATTATTATTTTGTTACATAAATGATTATAAACTAGAAAATATATATAATCATCACTTGCATTTAATGAATAGATTAATAACAATTAATTGAATAGGCCTAATAGAAAGCAAGTAAATAATTGCATATATTTATTTTCTATATTATTGCCCTGTTACAAAGAAGGAAAAAAGTACATTCTATTTATATTTATTATAAACTATACTATTTAATAACACCAAAGGCACTAAAAACTAAAGATTAATTTTATAATTTAATAGCAATTCGTTATTATGGATACTAGCTAATCTAGAACCCTGAATATCAATATCTATTATAGATTACTAGAACCTCAAATAGAAAATTTAAATTGAATTTAGAATTATTTAATATAATTGGTATCAAAGCTTATATTAGAATTTATCTGTATATTCACAATTCTATGAAGAAGGTAAAATTTCTCCAAACATTTTTAACAGGAAGGACCAACTCTGGTAACACTAGGAACCTGGGCGAAAAAAAGCACGTGATAACAGGTACCTTGCTGCGAGAATCGACGAAAGTAGATCACGTGGAAATATGAACCGACCGGGCCCTCGACCCCGGCTAACCCTGGCCATTTTTACTGCCCCCGACCCCGGCCCCGGCCTTCTCTCGTTTCCAACCCCGGCCCCGTCCCGGTCAATAATCAGGGAAAACCGGAGTTTATCTTCTGGGGTTGAATGAAAAATAAAACAAAATATAAGAAAATAAAATTTTAATTCCATAATTTCCATTAATACTTTCTTTCATATTATGATTTCTGACAAAAAAAAAATAACATAAAAATAGGAAATAAGCTATTCGTTAATTTAGATTACTATCTTCGTAACTAAACTGACTATCATTAATATCTTCATGAATAAACTTATAGCGTAAAAAAAGTTTCTTTAACATTTAAATTTATCATTAACTTATCATTATTTGGAGGCGGCATTTTCTTTATTTGTATTAATAATAAATCATTGATAAAAATACAATATAAATATAAATAATATAGCGGTACAATTTTGGGGGCGGCATTTTGTTTATTTGTATTAATAATAAATCATTAATAAAAATGCAATATAAATATTATAGACTTTAATAATGTTAAAATTTCTTTAAAATTTAAATTTATCATCAGTAAACTTGTATTGTGGGTTAACATGTTAATCGCGATGAGCCATTCTGATGAGATCGCCAGTAGTGCAATGAATTTTAAACCGCTGTAACTTCAGAGTGACTAGAGATTTTGGAGGGAAAGGCTAAGTGCTTTCAATTGAAGGTAAGAAGATACTTATAGCGTAAAAAAAGTGGGACACATATAAGTTATGGTTCCCACATATATGGATAACTGGATTGAGATAACTCGTGCAACTATCAAACGGGCCGGGGAAAGAGATGAAGAAGTTGAGCAGATGCAGGGAAAGTTATACACATAAAATTCACGGAAATTATCGCTGTGCTAGAATGGTTGATGAAATATGCAGAAAACAGAACTACGAGATCTGATGCAGGTTTAACTCTTCGTATGATGTAGTCATGTTCTTGTCATTTTTTGGCTTTTGGAGATATACTTCTGAAATTAATGACACTCAAAAGTACCTCAAAAGGAAAGATCCGGAGTTGCAACAATGTGCCATTAAACTATCAGTCTTGAAAATTACTCTACTTCTAAGTCGAGACAAAACACTATACGACGCTTTGCCCTATTCAACCGATATTTGCTCTGAAATGTTAATAAGCACAGAGCGTCGAATTCACTCAAAGAAAAGAATGAACTGCGAATAAAGTGTCTATGCAACTCTCAGCTAAGGCGCGGAGCTAAGAAGAGAAATATTGTCAGCGATAGACAGACTGTTTGAAGAAATAGCTTCTAGATTCAAAAGACTTTACAATATTGCAAAGAAATACACCTTTCTCA
Organism: Haplophthalmus danicus; assembly: GCA_034700045.1. Taxonomy (NCBI): domain Eukaryota; kingdom Metazoa; phylum Arthropoda; class Malacostraca; order Isopoda; family Trichoniscidae; genus Haplophthalmus; species Haplophthalmus danicus. The sequence goes on along the minus strand of JAQGCT010000054.1, from coordinate 6,094 downwards.
CACCTTCCTATTTGTTATATAATTGTGATGTAGATGTTTTTGATGAGATATTAATAGAAGACTTTCTAGTTGAGAGAGCAAGACTGCAAAATTAATTGGCTGCTGCTGACGCTGAAGACATGGAAAGAACTTTTCAAGTGAAGTTTATTCAGAAATATAATCTTATTGATTCGTTGCCAAATACAGTAATACTGTTAAGAGACTTTCTTACTTTAATGTTTATAGTTGCGAACGGTCCTTTTCTAAACTAAAGCTCATCAAGAACTAGCTCAGGTCAACAATGAGTCAAACAAGGTTGACTGAGTTAGCAATACTATCCATAGAACGTGATCTTGCAGATAAAACTGATTTTGATGAAATCATTCAAGATTTCGCGAAGAGTATGTCACGTAAAATCAATTTGTAAATCGTTTGGTTTTTTTAATTTACTCATTTTCTTTTCTTTAACATATATTTTCTATTATTTTTGTGCATAAACATTATAAAAGTAAATCTGGAGGAAATAAATGATTACTACAGATTTTCTTATTTTGGATACCTATATTTTATTACGTTTCGACGGTTTGAAGTGTTAAGTTTCAAGGGGCGGCAAAATGAACATCCGCCCTGGGCGGCACTTGGGCTAGGTAGGCCACTGGGCAATATGAACACATTGCAGAACTACGATTCTACTGCAGTGTTACACAACAGAATATTCTGCAAACTATTTTCCCTCACACCAAAGCTGTTTTAACGAATTACGAAGTTCTTCTAAACAAAAATGTGCACTTTTTTCGAATATAATTTAAATCCCGTGGTCAAAATAGCGAGCGTTTTTTTTTTAAAAAAATAAACGGTTTTTCTGGTCGGGCCCACTCATGCTATATATGTATAAATTATATTTTGTATTATATCAGTTTGCCTAGTGTGGTTGTTCTAGCCACTTTTTTCTGGTTAAATCTTTGGCAAGCCTGGAATGGCTAAAATTTGGGAACTTAACACAGTCATTTTGAAATCATACTCTGATTAAATTACCCACATGGATAGGAATGGCCATGGGAGTTGCTCTAATTAATTTAATTTGCGATTTTAAATAAAAATGGTAAGGTACCTTTGATGTGAAATAGCCATTTCTTATTGTGAACAAAGGTATGTTTTTTTTTGTGAATTTATTGGAATTGAATTTGTAAAAGGATGTTGAAAACATGTGCTAGGCCCTTCTGCTAGATCGAAGTCACGTTTAGCGTTATGAAGTTAAATTTAAATTAATTTGATAGTAACTAAATTGAGGATGCAGATAATTTGATATAGCATTTGTTTCCAAAACCATAAATTCTTTGGAAAACTGCAAATCTGAAGATGGCACATTTACATGGAAAATTAATAATTCGGCAAGTTGAAGGTTTTCTTAATCTTGTATAAAATGGTACAAGTATTGTAATATTTAATAAAGTAATATTTTGCACATATTTTATAAATAAAATTAAATTAAACTATATATATATATATAATTTCCCAAAACCATCATCTGACGTTCCGTGCCGACCCAGGGAAAAATAAACCCATTCATTTATATTTATTATTCACAATTGCATAACATTCTTTTTCGACCCCCAAGCGCTACATACATCTAAACACATCTACAGGCAAAAAAAGAAAAAAGAAAAAAAAAATCCTAAACATTAGTAAATTCAAATTTTACTGATCGGGAAATGTAGTGCATTAAGCAATTACGATAGGTTCGTTCTTCTCTACCATTAAAAATAGAGTAAACATAATACCGGAAAAATTGCCATATATCATATATATACTAGTCAAATAGTATAAATAAAACAAAATTTAAAGGCTATATTTTTTCATCAACTTGTTAATTTTTGAAATACACGATTTTCTTATTAATATTGGAGAAGGCGAAGCTTTAAGAACAGAAGCTGAAGGTTTTTTAAAGGCTGAAAAAGGAATTCCAGGGCTCGAAGCAATATCCTTCTTATAATCTAAATATTCGTGCTCTTTGTTATTCCGAAGATTAATTTTCAGGGTCCTTCCATTTTTGTTTACTTTTGGAGATTTTTTCTGAAACAAAATAGAAAATGTCATTGTTGGTTCAATATGACGTCATAAAGACATTTTGAAAAACACGCTCAAAATACTAAAAACTAGAATAATATAAATAACATTAACATTAGATTTGGTAAATTATTTTAATGTCAATTTTTCTCTTATCCGATTTAACTATAAAAAGATGCAGATAATGCAAAGAATAAAACTTGAAATCAAACGATACAACTTCATTACAAAGTAACTTTTTTTCTATAACATTGGTTTGCTCTTAACTATATATATATCAGAGAATTACTATCATATTTACAAAAATACAGAACTTGAATTCGATATTAGAAATAACTTTTATTTCTTAAACACTCCTTTTGGTCAAAATCAAAAGAGAAAAAGATTTATATAGAACAAAAAAAGTTTTTTTCACTTTCATTCCTGTACATCCACTAAAAATAGCGGTTTGATTGTTGTCAGCACTAGACGAGGATGAATGCTGAAACTGAGATTAGCTTACTTTAGAATCTGTACACGATTTGGTAAATTATATATATACAATCGATTTGGTAAATTATATATACAATGTTTGATATTAATTTTATTCAAACCACATTGAAAGATTTCCTTCGATCAGTGCCAGATGTGTTCAAGAAATCTCAAGAACGGCCAATGAATGAGAACAGTCATGGCTCCTTGCTGCTCTAACTCTAAATTATCAACTAAATAAAAAAGATTATGGGACACGATGTACAGCACAAATCAATGTAAGACGAATGTAATAAGGAAAATCGAGTTCTCAACATAATCAAAACACTAAAAAACGAGAATAAAAAAAGACAAAAATAGTCGAGGACCAAGATTATGTAATGGCATGTGTAAAAAACATTACTTTACGGATTTTAAATAATTGCACAATTTTGGGTATTTTTTCAACTTAAGCTTATTTTAAAGTGCTAAAGTGTAATAATAAACAGACAGAAAAAGCATTAATTTTTTTTTAAATACTCCTATTTTAATTTTATTTATTAGCCATTATAAAAATTGAAAAAATAAAAATTAAAATGCAAAAAAAATGTGTCTTATATAATTTTTAAAGTGACTAAAAAAGGTAATCTTATTATAATTATAAAATTTCAATTAAATGTCGTATTGACTTGTATGTTTTAATGCTAGTATTACTTTGTTCATTTCATTTTGTACCATCATTAGACACGCAATTTATTTGTTTTCATGTACCATGGATTCATATTTAACATCTTAATTTTTATTAGCTTTGGTTTCATTTTAGTATAGTACGTTTATTGAGTTTTTATAAAATGCAGTTATATCTTACACATTTTATTTGTAGCAGCTATTAAGATTGATTTTCTTTTCATATTTTGGGTATTGTGATTATATGTATATTTATTAAGGTATGTAACTGTTCTTTATATTGCTAGTTTAGAAGTAATTGTCGATTTTCAAAGTAAATGTAGCTAATCTTCCTTATGTACAAATAAAGGTTATATGTACGTTGTGCTAAAGAATGTGTCTCATGTAAGTTTGCATGTAATTGTTTAACTTCTTTGTTTTAGACAATCTTTCAATAGGAGCCTTGTTGACCTGTGCCTAACTTTGGTTGTTTCATGTATAAAAAAAAAGCAATATATATATATTTTATATGGAGGACAATTTCAAAACACTAAATTGGGAAGATATTTGGTTAAACATAAATGAAAAATACCTAAATAATCTACGATTTGCTGATGATATTGTATTGTAAGATCCTGAAGAACTACAATGAATGGTAGTGGAGCTGGATAGAGCAAACAAAACAATAGGATTAAATATGAACTTAGTTACAAATATTTAATATACTATGTGCAATTCGAAATCATTCATATTGAAAACACAGTTACTTTCATTGAATCTGGAATATTTTGAACTCTTGAATCATAGTTTCTGTAGTCTATAATTGAAATTTTAAATTATCATACCTCAGCCATCACCAATGAAATTTTAGTTTTAATATTTAATTGCTATCTTATTATTTTATGACCTTAACAAGTAATAAGCATAAATGGCCATAAAAAATGATTATTAAATACATAAGATATAATTAAAGTAATCACAAACAGCATTTTCATTTCATATTTTTTCCCTTCTTTCATGTTACTAATATATATCCTTGCATTGTGTACTCCTATTCTTGCTTCAAATAATATGAACTATTATAAAACTAGTAATATTTTAACTACATAATCTAGTTATAAATTATTGATTTCTGCTTCTATTTACAATGGATTCAAAGTTGAAATATGTACTAATTTCAGTCATTGGAAACATTTCAGTTCTTCATCATTAACAATAAACTAAATAATATTTAAGAAGGAACTTACCATGACTGGGGTCTGCTTCTCCTTTAACTTTTTCGCATATTTCTTTGGAACTACTTCAAATTCCATTTCTCCATCTTTAAGCGGTTCTTTCCATTGATCCTTAGTTATGTTGTTTTCTTCATCATTGTTAGCTTTAAGTTTCTTTACTTTTTTATTCTTTACAATTTTCCAATCCATTAATGAACCCGTAGATATTAAGGTCGTGACTTGTGTACTCTGCAGTTCTTTAGTCTTATTGTTTAGTTTCTTTTCTTTATTTGAAATCTCTGATTTAGAAATAGGTTTGATGGAAGCTTCACCCCTTAATTCGGGATTTGCTTTGATTTTTTTAACCTTTTGGGGTTTTACTTTTGTGCTTTTTTCATTTATTATAATAGCATTTGTAGTGCCTTTGCTTTGAGGTTGCAATGTACAGCTATTTGCACTTTCTTCATCTCTTCCTACTTTATCTGACAACTCCTTCAATTTTTGAACAAGAAGAATTTGATTCTTTTTCATTTCTCGTTCCTGATTCTTTGCTTCAACCTTTTTTGGTACTAGGTTATTTTTTTTATTTTTATTTTTATAATTCACATTTTTATACTTTCTCGTTTTGGCCTTTCTCTTTAACATTCTCATTCGTTCAATATTAGCTAATTTCTTATCTAATTTCTTCTGTTTTGCAGATCTTTCTAACTTGGGAATTTTTGCTTTTTTAGGTGCTATTTCCTCATCTATATTATTTTCAGATTCATTTATTTTGGTTTTTATTTCATCATTCATTTTATCATTTGAATCCTCTTCTAACTCTCTTTTCTTTGAAGCAAATTTATTATTATATACCTTTAAAAAAGAAGTAGACAATTAGTTCATTATAAAATTATTTTATAAAACAAAAAGGTGAACTATTCCTACACATAAAAATAAAATCCATACAAACACAAAAAGTATCGGAAACAGCAGTAACTATTAAAAAATTACCTTCAAAGATTTTATAGCATTTTTAACTAATTTGTCTTTTGGGGGCACGTTTTTGGCATAAGGAAATGAAAATGGATATCTTCCACTGGCTAAATTGGTAAATTTTGTAGCATGTTTATTCAAAGCTTGTCTATTTTGTCTTGAAATCTGGTGCAGGGAAGACAAAGACCGAAGAGCATCTGCAATTTTGTCTGAAAGTTTAAGGAAAAATTTATAATTCCCTAATCATTATTAAAAATTTAATTTGTAATATCTATTTATGAGGCATTATGCTAGAAACGAATGTGATGTTAAATACATTTGTTTTAATATTGTTTATTTGCAATAAACTGAAATAGATAGTTCATTCTTTTACTTATCTAATTTTAAAGCAAATATTTCATTAAATACTTATGAGCATATTTTTTAAAACATTCATTTTCAATTCGTCTCAAAATAAGTTTTAAATCTAAAAGTAGAATCCATGGCCTGATATTTTGACTGTTTATTCCAGAATGCATACTAATTTAAATGGAAGTTATTGATGGTTTGAAAAGTATAAATAATTAATAGATAATTAATAGAACTTCTTCAATGTTAGATATGGGCTAATTTATTAAGTATAAATACTCAGAAATACTATGCTGAATTAATCTGCAAACATTTTTCCATCAGCATCTTATTACTAGCATTAATGGTGATTTTATTATTATTATTATTATTATTATTAATATTATTATATATAT
>JAQGCT010000053.1:0-10197 GCA_034700045.1 Haplophthalmus danicus | reverse complement strand
AGCAGACGATCTTTGCAGTTAGGACGAGTCTCAAACTATCTTGTATGTATGAATCTCCTGCAAAATCACTCTTAACGGCCCATACCCTTCCTGCAATAGTTAAAATCTTTTGTTAAGCAACATTCATTGGGAACCCCTAACTTAATGTAAACAAGATCCACTACCTACTTGCCTTTTTTACTCGACGAATCTTGCGGGGACGAGGTACACTTCTTCCAGTCGATATCGATTGAAGTAGTTGTTTAGAAGATTGTTGGTCTTCTGTGGGATCTCGTTTCGTTATTAAACCCATTTATTTTTAAGTTTATACCAGATTTAATTATTTTATATTTTAGTTTTAGAGCAGACTCTTGGGGGATAAAGAAGTATTGTGATGCAGTATCATATAATGCCCGAACTTCACACATTTTACCACTTTTATTCAAAGTAGAACTAAGGGTGAAAATTGATATAATATAGTTATCGTTTGTGTAGTTTATAGACATATTTTATTCAGCTTGGACCTCAATCATATTACTATTCAACTTAATATCGTCTTTCTCATCTGATAAAGGAGGCATATTTATTTCCGTTACCTCGGTGGAAACTTTATTTACTTTCGGCACACCAGAATATGAACTAAAGTGCTTAAACGAAAATTCTAAAACTTTAATTGGATTATATATCGTTTCTAATGTCGTTGTAAATAAAGAAATTGAACCTATTTTAGACATAAGTAAGTTTTCTAGCTTTCATAAGTTGAATAGAATTACGGCTTCCTTATTTAAATTTATTTTTAAATTAAAACATAGAAATGAAAATATTAACCAGGCTAGTAATATATATTGGCTCCGATTAATGCAAAATTCTTGTTTTGAGAAGAAATTCATTTGAAATTGCAAGAATTAGTTAATAAACTAAATCTGTTTTTGGACAACAACGGATTTGTTAGGATTAAGGGTAGGGTTACTAAAACTAATTACTACGATTACGATATCGTAAATCCTATTCTTCTTGATTAAAACATCAACTAACTTCTCTCATCATCACTGACTGTCGTCTTAAATGTAAACATCTTGGACTTCAGTCAACTATAAATAAATTTCGAATGCAGGGGTTTTGGGTTACTGGAGCATGTCAAGCTATTAAAAGAGGGATATTTCAGTGTATGGTTTGTCGTAAATATAATCAATTTACTTTCAGCTACCCAAAATTTACAAATTTTTTGAAAGCTAAAATGAATTTTTTCAAACCTTTTCACTAGTCACGCATGGGTAAAGAATGGCGATTCTATTGTCAAAATGTATATTTTAATATATACCTGTACAAATATAAGAGCGATTCATTTAGATCTCTTGCCTGACATGTCCACGCATTCATTTTTGTTATCTTTTCAGATTCTCTAACCTGTTTGGAGTTTCAGATTGCGTGTACAGTGACAATGGGAAGTCATTCATTCAAGGAGGTAACGCTCTTGAAAACTCTCTTGTATCGAATGAATTTAAGGAGCACATGAGGATTAATAACATTAAAAACATACGATTATCGCTTTATTCTGCCTGGATGGGTTCAGCATGGGAGAGAATGATCAGAGTCGTGAAGAGTTGCCTCTTTAAAACAGTAGGTCGGTCAAAATTAAATTATTTTGATATGATAACATTACTCTCTGATATTCAAGACTCTGTTAATTCTAGACCATTAACGTATGTATCCTCTGAAAATGACATTAAGCCTCTAACCCCAAATTCATTTTTGAAATTACATTCTAATTCTAGTTTAGTGATAAGGAACAATGATGATCCTGACGACCCTTTATGGGAGCAGGAACCGTTATCGCAAACTCGTTTAAATGAATCTTTGCGACATTTAATAGATAAATTTGAATATTTTCGAACTCAGTGGTACGAGACTTATCTACTGAGTCTTCGAGAATATAGTAAGGATCTCTTTCAGGTTGATTGGCATAACCGCATCAGAGTTGGTGATGTTGTGCTGATTAAAAGTCAAACTAAGAGCAGACCTTTTTGGCAAATGGGAAAAGTCGAACGCTTGATAATGGGGCAGGACAATAGGATACGTACTGTATTATTAAAAAGAGGCGATGGTCAAGTGTATCATTACCCTATTAATATTTTGTATCCTCTAGAGCTCTCCATTACTCACTCTGGATCTAGGTCTGATGACAAAGTAGATTCACAATTACAAGATTTTTCTCCAAAAGAAATGCATGGCCCAGAAAATAAGCCGAGAGAAGAGAAACGAACTAATCCTAAAAGAAAAGCAGCCGAACTTTGTCGTTCACGAATGAAAGACAGTATCGCTCAGCTTGATCAGGTTTAGTAAGTTTATCTTAAATATAATGATTTTAATGTTTCCTTTGTTACTGCGTTTGCACCTCTTTTATTTTGCAACTGCAATTTAGGTTAAAAATAAATTGCAGCCCTCTGCCGGGAAGTATAAAAATTGGTATTTGTAACAATTGGGAACCCACTTTTGTAAGCAAGGTTTGCTGCCTGCACTGGGCCAACCAACAAAAAAAGTTTTATTATCTAAATACAAAATAAAGAATGACGGTTTTAATAAAACTACGAGGCTTTTTTTTACTTTCTAACTTGTTAAAATAGTGTCTGGAGTTCTTTTGTTTTAATGAGAATAGCTGAAAATTTTGAGATCAGACAAGACTGTACAAATTTTTCTGCCACATTCAAATGTGTCGAGTGTAAACAAAAACTTTGTGAATTAAATTGCACACCGATTTGTTAAGAAGTTCCTAAATGTACATTGTTTGTAATATTTATATTAATAACTTTTAAGTTCTTCCTTAGTCATCTACCAGACACAGTTCATCGTGCAAACGGTATTCTTCGGGAACTAGTGGGAAATCGTCGTATCTAGGATCCTTGAAGTAGCGGATCCAGAGCATAGAGCCCAAATCCTACTAGAAAGTCGACCTGGAAGTGACTTTACTTACACTGTAATAACGGTTCTGAGTTTGAACAAACAGTATCTCTTTCTTTTGTCCTCTACGCAACAAAATGTTGGAATCTTGACTCGAAATAAGAAACGGGATCCTATAGAAGACCAATCTTCTAAACTACGATTCTTACTTCAATCGACATCGACTAGACTCGTCTCTGCAAGACTGGTGGCGTTAAAGGCAAGTAGGTAGTAAATCTTGATTTCATTTAGTTAGGGCTTTCCAATGAATGTTGCTTAACAAAAGATTTAGGAGACCAACAATCTTCTAAACTACGACTCCTACTTCAATCGGCATCGACTGGATTAGGTTCGAATAGTCTCCTCAAGATTCGTATAGTTAAATGCAAGTAGGTAGTGGATCTTGATCTCATTAAGTTATGGCTTAACAAAAGATTTTAACTATTACAAGAAATGTATAGAACGGTATAGCGTAAATTCTTATCCACAAGATTGTTTGAGACTCGTCTTAATCGCAACGATCGTCTTCTATCCAAGGCTCATTCTGCTCTATTACTAAATTTAATAACAATTTTAACTTAAAAAATAAACGTCCAAAATTTGTGACAATGAATGTCATATTTCCTATTCACTGAAGAATTATTTCAAATAAAATAAAGTTTAATATAATTTTATTAGTTCGACGATTGTTGTTGATAATCAAATTAATTTAATTTATTAAACGCAATGTTTAAACTTTTTCGGACCTTAAAAAATTTTCCGATGAAGTGCATCAGATTTATTCATATATTAATATATTTTGCCTTGCCAAAAATTTGTCCCAACATATGGACCTTTGAAAGTTTAAATGAGCGAACAGAAAAACATTTCCGTTTGAAATCTAAAATTAACTTGATTTATAGAATGAAAGTTTAATGCACTAGAAGTACTCAAGATTTAATTTAAACATTTTACGTACACTAAAATTGGTCTTATTTTGTGTGCGATTATCTTTTTCATTACTTAAAGAAAATTCGAATACATTTTTATAAATTATGGATGAAATAGCTTTCAGAGTTCTTTTTAATCGAATCCAATCTGAAATCTATAGATACAATTGAAGAGAATAAAATTGCTAGCTTGGTTTCAAAATGTAAAAAAGACTCGGAAGAAAATAATTCGAAGTAGGGCCTCGGTAAAACGAAATGTTACTTTAACAATAAAAAAAATTCGAAGTAACCTTTCCGAATCGGACACAGACAAGGCTAAAATAATTCCCTCATTATTTAAATTAGTTCGTGAAAATTTAAAGGACATAAAAGTTTTGGATGATCAAATGATCGAATTATTTCAGGTTCATTCTTTATTCGAACTAGATAAATCGCTTTTTAGTCGAGAGTTGGAGTTGCAAACAAATTACAACATAGAAATTATTTCGATTTTGAGTGAATTAGAAAACGAGTTCGCATTATTGAATGAATCGCAAGGTTTAAATGCACCGGTTACGCATGGAGAGAGCATTAGTTCTTCAAATATTAGCGATGTTTTAAAACATTTAACTGTAAAAAGAGAACCAGCTCCTCCTGCTTTGCAGTGCGTTAACTTTTTTGGTACAAAAGATAAAAATAATTTTAACTCATTTTTGTCTCAGTTTGATAACTTAATAGGCTCAAAAAATTCGTTGAATAATTCTGCTAAATTAGCCTATTTAAAATCATATCTTCGCGAATATGCATTTCAGGTTATTAAACATTTGTCGAATACTGATGAAAATTATGAAGTAGCTCTTACTTTGTTGAAAAAGGAATTTCTAGACATTCCCTTCATAATTGACGAAACGTTAAATAAAATTCTAAATGCTCCGCGAATAGCTGAATATCAATATGAAAATGTACGTTTGTATCTAAATGAGGTTAGAGCGCTGATTTACGATTTGCAGGGTTTTAATGTAGATTTTTTAGTGCCTAATTCCCCGGGTTGCATGCTTATAAGCAATATTATTTTAGACAAACTTCCAATGACTTTTAAGCATGAGCTCTCATATAGAGTGAAAGAAGCGTACCCTTCCATTATGACTATATTTGATAATTTTAATTTGATCGTAAAAAATTTGGTAAAGGTGCATAATGCCAAATCTTCGAGTATGAGTCAAGGATTAAAACATACGAATAAAAAGGGTAAATATTCACAAACAAAGCCAAATTTGTCTAACTTTAAAACTGTAGTGACCGAAGGGAATCAAAATTTAAGCGCTGAAAAATTAGATAGTAGTAGTTTTAACAAACTTTGCAAATTGTGCTCCGAGGAGCATCACTCGTTAATTAGATGCAAAACGTATAAATCCTCAGAAGATAGAATACGTAGATGCGAAGAATTGGGTATGTGTGTTTTATGTACTAGTTACAAGCATAAACGTACGAACTGTCCGGGAAGAAATGGTAAACTTCCTTTTAAATGCACTTTATGTAATGCTAGAACACATATAAGCGCATTATGCCAGATTGCAGAAAATAATGTAGAACATAAAAAGCTAGAATCTAAAACAAAAGTAAATTGCGAAACAATAAGTAATTTGTGTGTAAATGTAGGTGGCATAGAAAGACAACCTCATTTGCTTCCCACAATATCTTTAAAACTCGAGTATGACCGTCGTATGTATGATTGTCATTGTTTAGTAGATCTCGGATCTCAAAGATCATATTTGCACCCTAAAGTTTTGCAGCACCTTAATTATAAAAATTTAGGTGACTTAGAACAATTTTCTTGTACCGTAAAAACATTTGTAGGAACTCAAACTCGAGATATTAGACAAGCAATGGTTGAATTTTATATAGTACCTGATCGTAAAGTTATGATGCCATTCCTTATTGACGATGACTTAAATCTCGATTTCGAAGTTTTAGGACTACAAATGGCAGTGCAAAATCTTAAAACTCGCGGTTTCGTTCTTGCTAACTCTTTCATAAGTAGTATAAAAAATGATAGAGTTTGTAACATAGGAGGGTTAATAGGCACCGATATTTTGCAATTCATGAAGCCTTTTAGTTTTATAGACTGCTTAGCTGGTACGTCAATTAAACTTGCGCAGGGCATAGTACCTTTTGGCAATATTAGACACTTTCTATCAGATGAGCAAAAGGAATTACTGAGTGAAAAAATTAAGTCTTCATCGCTTGTAAAAATAAACCCGATCGCCGAAAATGAAACCCGCTGTAACGAACCATCTGCAAATAAAAATATATGACATAAATTTAAAGGTAAGAAATTTAATTCTAAAACAAATAATTTGCCTAAAGTAGAAGCTAAACAACAGCGCTGTGACATAATTAGTTCAATAATAAATCCCTCTCCTACATATTTTGATCCTCTTAATTTTGTTAAAGGAGATTTAGATTTAGATTTAGGGCTCGAAAATTTATATAAATTGGAGTCTATAGGTATTAACGAGTCGAATGACTATAGTACATTAGATGAACAAATGATAAAAAATTTTAACGATACTATTGTTCTAAAAGATAATCAATATTATGTAGAGCTTCCTTGGCACAAAGAATTAATTAAAAATGTACCGTCCAATTCGCATATTGCTTTAGCCACTCTTGACAGAGTTTATAAAACGTTAGATAGTAAAAATCTTACGAGTCAATACGAAGATGTTTTTAAGCAGCAGCTAAAAGAAGGCATAATTGAAGAGGTTAATATAGCGCCTTCTGACTATGATAAGTATATTTTCATACCTCATAGACCGGTAATAAAGGAGGCTAGTCATATTTCTACCAGGATCAGGCCGGTTTTCAATTGCAGTTTAAAAATAAACCAACTTCCATCTTTGAATGAAGCTGCCTACCCTGGAATTGATTTGATGGGTTCTCTTTTTAAACTTTTGTGCTCATTTAGAAGCAACAAATATACACTAATATCCGACGTTAGAATGGCGTTTTTAATGATAAAATTAAAGTTAGACGCAGATAAAAATCGTTTTTGTTTTTTCTTAAGAGAAAATAACAAGTTAAAAACATATAAATATTCTACCATCGTCTTTGGATTATCTTCATCTCCGTTTGTATTAAATTATATTTTAAAATATCATGCTGATAAATATCCTACAGATTTGTGCTCGCAAGCGTTAAGAAATAATTTTTACGTAGATAATTTTATATTTACACATTCTAATGCGGTAGTACTGAAGGATATTTATGAAAAATCTTACGAACGAATGAAAGATGGAGGATTTTATTTAAGATCATGGAATACAAATCTTGACGAATTAAAAATTCAAATGACAAATGATGGTAGGGCCGGGGAGCATGATTGCCCAGAAGAGCGCGTTTTAGGCTATTTATATGATGTTCAAAGCGATAACATGCGTCTAGCTGACTTTGAGTTGGATATTTGCTCTCGAACGAAACGAGCTTTACTTTCTCAAATATCGAAAGTTTTTGATCCGCTTTCTTTATATCTTCCTGTAACAATTCGTGGTCGAATTCTTATGCGTCAAACTTGGCAAGCTAATATTGCATGGGATGAAGACGTAGGAGAATGTATATTAAAGCAATGGTCAAAATTATGTGCTGACTTAAATTTACTCAAATGTATAAATTTTAAACGCTCTGCTTTTGATACTGAAGACGATTCAGTTACATTAAATATTTTTTGCGACGCAAGTTCTACTTGTTATGGATTTGCCGTGTATACAGTTAGCAAAAACAAATCTAGTCTTTTGTTGTCAAAAGCAAAAGTTGCGCCTTTAAAAGGACGTACCTTGCCTTCATTAGAATTATTGTCGGTATTTTTAGCACTAAAATGTTTGCCGCAAATATTGTCATCTTATGATTATGATTTTAAAACAATAAATTTTTTCGTTGACGCTCAGATTGTGTTAGCATGGATATTGACTCCTGAAATAAAAATTAAACAAATATTTGTCCGTAACAGGGTTAATGATATAAATAGCATGCGAAAAGAGATCGGCGAAAAATTTAATTACAATACAAATTTTTATTATGTGGCATCGGAACAAAATCCAGCAGATCTTGTTACTCGAGGAATATCTACTAAAGAATTTAAAAGCAAATTAAAATTCTGGATAGAAGGTCCCGAGTGGCTGGTTTCAGATAAAATAAATTGGCCAAAATATGAACTAAAGTGCTTAAACGAATATTCTAAAACTTTAATTGGATCATATGTCGTTTCTAATGTTGTTGTAAATAAAGAAATTGAACCTATTTTAGATATAAGTAAATTTTCTAGCATTCATAAGTTGCATAGAATTACAGCTTACGTATTTAAATTTATTTTTAAATTAAAACATAGAAATGAAGATATTAACCAGGCTAGTAAAATATATTGGCTCCGATTAATGCAAAATTCTTGTTTTTCAGAAGAAATTCATTATTTAAAAAATTTGGCTTCGAAGAATTTAAAATTGCCAGAATTAGTTAATAAACTAAATCTGTTTTTGGACGACAACGGATTGGTTAGGAGTAAGGGTAGGATTACTAAAACTAATTATTACGATTACGATATCGTAAATCCTATTCTTCTTGATAAAAAGCATCAACTAACTTCTCTCATCATCACTGACTGTCATCTTAAATGTAAACATCTTGGACTTCAGTCAACTTTAAATAAATTTCGAATGCAGGGGTTTTGGGTTACTGGAGCACGTCAAGCTATTAAAAGAGTGATATCTCAGTGTATGATTTGTCGTAAATATAATCTATTTACTTTCAGCTACCAAAAAGTTACTAATTTTTCGAAAGCTAAAATGATTTTATTCAAACTTTTCAACACGTCGGAGTAGATTTTACTAGTCACGTACGGGTAAAGAATGACGATTCTATTGTCAAAATGTATATTTTAATATATACTTGTATAAATATAAGAGCGATTGATTTAGATCTCTTGCCTGACACGTCCACGCGTTCAATTTTGATATCTTTTCAGAGATTCTCTAACCTGTTTGGAATTTCAGACTACGTGTACAGTGACAATGGGAAGTCATTTATTCAAGGAGGTAACGCTCTTGAAAACTCTCTTGTATCGAATGAATTTAAGGATCACATGAGAATTTATAACATTAAACACATACGACTACAGCTTTATTCTGCCTGGATGGGTTCAGCATGGGAGAAAATGATCAGAGTTGTTAAGAGTTGCCTCTTTAAAACAGTAGGTCGGTCAAAATTAAATTATTTTGATATGATAACCTTACTCTCTGATATTCAAGACTCTGTTAATTCCAGACAATTAACGTATGTATCCTCTGAAAACAACATTAAGCCTCTAACTCCAAATTCATTTCTGAAATTATATTCTAATTCTAGTTTAGCAATTAGGGACAATGATGATCCTGACGACCCTTTATGGGAGCAGGAACAGTTATCGCAAACTCGTTTTAATTAGTCTTTGCGACATTTAATAGACAAATTTGAATATTTTCGAACTCATTGGTATGAGACTTATCTACTGAGTCTTCGAGAATATAGTAAGAATCTCTTTCAGGTTGATTGGCATAACCGCATCAGAGTTGGTGATGTTGTGCTGATTAAAAGTCAAACTAAGAGCAGGCCATTTTGGCAAATGGGAAACGTCGAACGCTTGATAATGGGGCAGGACAATAGGATACGTACTGTATTATTAAAAAGAGGCGATGGTCAAGTTCATCATTATCCTATTAAATTTTTATATCCTTTAGACTTTAGAGCTCTCCATTACTCACTCTGGATCTAGGTCTGATGACAAAGTAGATTCGCAATTACAAGATTTTTCTTCAAAAAGAATGCATGGCCCTGGAAATAAGCCGAGAGAAGAGAAACGAACTAATCCTAAAAGAAAAGCAGCAGAACTTTGTCGTTCACGAATGAAAGCCAGTATCGCTCAGCTTGATCAGGTTTAGTAAGTTTATCTTAAATACAATTTAATTTTTAATGTTTAATTTGTTATTGCGTTTACTCTTTTATTTTGCAACTGCATTTAGGTTGAAATAAATTGCAACCCTCTGCCGGAAAGTATAAAGTTTGGTATTTGTAACAATTTTAAACCCTCGTTTGTAAGCAAGGTTTGCTGACTGCACTTAATTAATTAAAAATAACAGAAAAATAAGTGAACGTGCAGTCGACTCTTAATGAGATCAGACAATTCTGTGGGAATTTTTCAAGTATATTAATATGTGTCAAGTGTCAACATAACTTTGTATATAAAATTACGCTTCGATTCATTAATAAGAAGTTCCTAAATGTACACTATTTGTGATATTTATATTAATACAATTTGTTCAAGTTCTTTCTCAGTCTTCAACTC
>JAQGCT010000052.1:0-10209 GCA_034700045.1 Haplophthalmus danicus | reverse complement strand
AGAGATATAATGATAATTATGCATAAATTATTGCATTGGAATTTAATGATCTTGTGTTCATCTCTAATTGATTTCTATCTTGTTTGAAATTGAGACCTCTTAGAGTTGTCTTTCTAGATGTACATTTTATCATTATTAGTCTATCACGTTATCCGTTGAATGCGATCAATGATCTTGTATCGTAATACATTTTCTATTTAATTTCACCGTTGATCAGACACTCTCTTAATTGGAAAATAAGCGAATCGTTAGTATTGTGATCTGCGTAAAGTTATCTCTTGTCGTATCACTTATTCCATAGAAAGAAAGTTCAAGATATTCACAACAAATAAACTTTATTTTACTTGTTATAGCAGTAAATCATTAAACTTTATTTTAAATATTATATAAAAAAACACTCCTTTTTTAATTTTGGTTAAAATACAAGCAAGGTAGAAAAAATATCAAGGTTTTTGGTCACGTAATAATCCTTTGAGTTTTTTTTTTTACATGATTTTGTGTTTTGTCATGTATTTGTTTTTAATTTGTATTTTGCAATAAAATTATTAAATAGTTCTTTTTATTTACGTGAGCAAAATTAGGGTTATAAACGTATATAAGTGTATGATAAAGTAGCTAGTGTTTTATAAGTGTACGGTAATCTATTTGCTCATTGCGTGTTCCTTCTTGGTATAAAGTAATTTGGGGTTTGCATTTATATTGGCGTGTATTGCTGTTCATTTCCATTTGTATTATTTAAAGTTATTTTCCTTTGTATCATTATTCAAAATTGTCAATACGAAATAAAATTTATATTCCTGCCGTATTTATGCATGAGAAAATGATACCGTTGGTAAAGTGACGCTATTTTATGAGTAGATTTAATTGATAAAATAACCATAGCATAAATGAGTATATAGGTTAATTGTCAGATAAAAATTAATTTGATAAATTAAGTGTCAAAGCAAGAATGAGTATATTTAATTTGTAAACGTATAAACAAAGGTTAGAACACGCGATACTATAAATTGAGGCAAACTTTAAACAAGTTGGAAACAGTAAATTATAAAGAAGCCAGTTGATAAATTATTTAAATTAAAACGGAGGTTAATCGTGAAATTAAAAATACATTCGAGATAAAAATATTTTAACGACTCTAATCATAGAGGTAAAATTCTTCGATTTAAAAATTTGATATTTAATAAGGTAAAGTAAAACCACAAAAGAATTATAAAATTGATATTTTAGTTTATATATAAATATATTCGATTGGTATAACAAAGTAAATAGTAATTTTGAAATTCAAAGTGTAAAAGTTTCTATTCAAACTGTTCATAAATTCGAGAGATTTGGTAAAGCTATAAGCGTAAAAGTTTAATTAAAAAGGTAAGATACAAGAGAAAGAAATTAAAACAGATTAAACTATAATACGTGAATATACAAGGCTATTGATGTAACAATGTAAATCTAAATAATTTGAAATATATAGGTAAAATTAAATTAATAAAGCGAACATGGGTAGAGAAAAAAACCGAGACAGATAATCCTAACACGGATAAACAGAATGTAGAAAATTATAGGGCACGAAAGGTCTATCGAAGGGCAAAAAATAAAATCGTTATAATTCTAGATAAAATAGAGGTCGAATTATCACAAGATAAATGTGTAAATGATTTAAATACTTGTTTAGAGCAAGAAAGACAGAAGGAAGAAACTATTAAGGAACTGGAAACTCTTACAGAAGTATTAGAACAGCGGTTCTTAACCTATTTTGGTCAATTTGACCCAGATAAGATTAGATCATTATTGAAGAAACTTCCAAATTTTCTAACTCATGAATAGAATAAATTCGCCTTTAAATTTTCGGAAGAAGCAGACAGGAATAGTGGAGCATATCCAGACTTCGAACAATTTTCAAAATTCATCCACAATCAATCTCTAATTTCCCCCTTCATATGAGGAGAAAAATATATTCTTAATATTCAATTTATTTCATAATATACATATATTATAGTTACACAGTTACATTATTTTAACTATAAACACCCAGAAAATAAATTAAAAATTACTTAATTAAATAAACTTAGCACAAAAATTGACTGCCTGAATTAGTATCATTTTTTTTTTTGGAGCTGATCTTTGTTCCCCCTTGGCCTGCGGAAATGTCCCCCTAATGGGAAAATTCCCCCCGGTTAAGAATCGCTGGTTTAAAATCTTTGTATGCATATTAAACATATGAAACCTTTATAGCATGAATACAGTATTAAATATAAGAACCTTGTAGCTGTGTATGTTTCTCTTGCATGTAAAACTAGTAATATAGATTAGATATTTTATTTCCATTATTTTCTATACTATTGTCTTTGATGATGTGCTTTTCAGATTCTCGAAAGGTACGAAGAGCAGAAGTCTCCTCCTCGAAAAAGAGGTCGTAAAAGGAAGGAAATAGAAATAATTGACTTAGTTACCAATGATGAGGTTGATGCGACGAAAAAAGATGCGGAGGGCATTATAGTTCTCGACGATGAGGATACGAGAACTAGTAATGGTGCCATAGGTACTGATGTTGATGAGGTTAGCGCCATTCGGAACTCGAAATTTCCAGTAATCGTTTTGAAGCCTTTAGAAGTAAAGGTAAATTTTTTTAGCAAATTTCCAATAACTCGATTTTTTTAACTTCGATAACGATAATTCGATAGATATCTTTATTACTGGATTATCGAAGATATAGGTAATAAGTTAGTTAATTTTTGTTTCAGTAGGTAATTAATAATATGAGCAAAAGATTTCTATAAATTTATTGCCTGTTACTCTAAGATAACTCTTTGAGAGATATGATATCTTGTAATGTTGCTATTATATTGACTAAGTCACTACAGAAATGTTAAAAGAAATTTTATAAAAGAAATATTTGATAATTGCATTGAAATTAGAATTCTTGTTACAGTTGCAAGTGTTGAGCATTTCTAAATCAATTAATTACTATTTAATTTAATCATTCAAGTAGGTAACTTCACCCACAATTTTTCAAAATTATAAATCTTTAATAGAACAAAGTAAAGATCAGTAAAAATACGACTCTCCCCTCATGTATGGCAACTTTTCGGATAATCCCTCAGATTGCATTCATATGTTCTGTTATTTACACAAACACACAGTAATTAAATTTTAATTTTTTTATTTAAAACCTAAAAGTAAAACTATTAATTTGTTTATAGTTTTAATAAATATGAAAAACATTTTAGGAACTAAAAAAATGGAGTATTAAATCTGATGTCCAACATACTGAAGCACAATCCAATCTGAAAGAAGGAACTTTGAAAAAGGAGGAAGAGGAACAAGTTTTATTTAATCGAATCACGAATTCCAAGTTTCCAATTATTGTTTTGAATTCTATTACGATTAAGGTAAGAACTATATTAATAATTAGGTAGATGTTTAAAATGAACGTTAATGAAGTAGTTATTTTTAATTTGAAATGTTTTTTTATGAAAAGTGATAAGATGTAATTAATTTAATAATTATTAATGCAAATTCTATGGATAAAGAGAAACTATACTGACCTAATTGAAAATTTTTAATAGTCTCAATAAATTTACTACATCTGCATGTTAGAATCTTTTTATTAAGTACAACCTAATAAATTAGAATTTATTTATCAGTTATCAGTACCTACTTATTATGAGTAGGCTTTATTGTTGGTCTTTTGCAATGACATAAACGTTTTTTTCTATTTTTTAACTTTTTATTTGAATGGAATCATAAATTTTGACTGATTATGACTTTATATCCTGTAGGATTTATATAACGTATTTTGAGGAAATACCAAAATGGTATTACAATTTTTATTTGACAGAAGATGTTAGCAGTTACTGATTCATAAAAAATGAGAATAGGTTAAGTAATTATAAAAGAAAATTTAAAGTATCTTTTATGAGAAATATAAAGAACATTAGGGATAATTAAAAAAAAAGAGATATTGTATGGATAGCTATTGACTGACTCTAATAATAGCAAATTGGCACTACTTAATTGTGTTGAATGAATTAATTCATTTCCACTATTTTTTTTATATAGAAAAATAGTGAAGTGTCGCGAGAACATTTGTAATATGCCTTCCAATTTGTACACTATTATGTAGGACTATAAGTTAGAGTAATGTACAACATTATTATTAATCGTTCTCATTATGGTGTTTATTCTGTTGTTTTTTATGCTTGAATACATGCTTCATGATGTTATTGTCATTGATTATTATAGGAAACGTACACGTATTTATTAAATTAACGTTAAACAATTCAATATTTCTTTTGATGGATCACTGTAGCACTAGTCAGCAAACATAAATAGGAACTTACTCTTCTATCTTCATTTCAGGATGATGATGCTGATGTTTCCAAACACACAATTCCTCTTCAGAAGGCAACCGGTTCATGTAAAATATTATTTAAATGCTCCGTTTGTAACTATAATACGAAATGGAGAGGCAACGCACAAAGGCATTCCCTTCAGCATGCTGATTTAAAGTTATTTAAGTGCCCGCAATGCGATTTTGATGGCAAGGTTCATGAAACAGTTGTAATGCATATGTGTAGGAGTCATGATATGACAAGGATTGATGCCAGGAATCTACTTACTCCAGATTTTGAAAAAATTCTAGAAGGTCTCTTTAATAAGTATATAACTACAGTATTCAGATGTTCTTCATGCATCTTTGAAAATATAGATGAAAAGATAGTCGAAAGTCATAATAAGAGTCATTCCAATGATTCTAAAAATAAAACTGCTCTTCAGAAAGTCACAAGTACTTGCAAAGCTGTGTTTAAATGCACTGTTTGTAGCTATACTACAAAGGTTAGAGATTATGCGAGAGACCATTCCATTTCCCATAATAACGTAAAGATATTGAATTGTCCTCATTGCGACTTTGATGCCAAGCTTAAAGAGTCAATAGTAATGCATATGTGCAGGTGTCACGGAATGAGACGGGACACTGCAAAGAAGATGCTGACTCAATATTCTGTTGAAATTATAGAGGATCTTTTTAACAAGTTTATAAGTACATCATTTAGTTGTTTTTCATGCAGCTTCGAAAGTGTAGATGAAAAGGAAGTTGAAAGCCATAATGCAAGTCATTCTGATGTAGGAGTAAATGGATATAAGTGCGAAGACGGTTCTAGGATTAATGAAGTGTTTGCGGTGTTGTTTCAGTGTTGTGTTTGTAATTATGAAACAGAGACTTATGGCTATGCAAAAAAGCACTTGCTTACTCACATTGATTTCAGGTTATATAAGTGTTTTAAATGTGATTTTGGTGCTAATCTGAAGGGCAAAATTATGATACATTTGCTTAAGGAGCATGGCATGGAGCGAATCAATGCTGCCAAACGAAGAAAGATTGTAGTTCAAGATTCGGATCATGCAATAAAAACGCACTTTAAGCAGTTTATGGTAAGTGTATTAAAATGTTCAGTGTGCAGTTATGAAACCGAAGACAAATCCTTGGCAGCAAGACATCTTACTATTCATTCTGAGACAGAAGTAGGTGTTTATCAATGTTGGGAATGTGAATATGAAGCAGATTGCAAGGAGGCAATTTATACCCATTTCGAAGAAGAACACCCCAAGTTAAGAATAATTCAAGATCGAATAGTAAACAAAGGAGAAGAGAAAGAAGAATCGATCAATGAGGTCACTGTGCAAATGTATCACTGTACTTCTTGTAATAATTTTAAAACTAAAAATAGGTACCATGCAGTGCGTCATTCATTGATTCATGCTGATTTTAAGCTATTTAAATGTACTTCTTGTGATTTTGATGCTAATAGGAAAGATCAAATGAGAGAACATGTTGAAAATGAACATGGAATTGCTTCGTCAGAGTCAGAGAATTGTTATACAACTACTGAAGATGCAAATGGTGTTACAGAAGATTTATTTCGAGAAACTATGATGGAATTTTCTAGACGTTCATTTTTGTGTTCACTTTGTGACTATGAGACTGAAGCAAAATTTGATGCGGACACCCATTTCCTAATGCACTCTGATGGCAAGTTATATAAATGTTGTGATTGTATTTACAAAACTAAAATTAAGGACTATCTTAAGTCACACATGGAGAAAATGCATGGGAAAGTGTTGCCTAGGTCGCCAAAACATGTAGAAGATGCTGAAGAAAACTTTAAGATTCAAGAACCAGTTAGTTCCATTGCTAAATCGACTCATTGGCGAAAAAGAAAGAAGTCAAGTCCAAGTCCAAAATATCCTGAAAATGGTACTAGTTCGGGTAAAAGAGAGAAGTTAACCTGTTCAAAATGCAGTTTCAAAACGGATGATGCTCGTAGTTTGGCAGTACATTCTTGTAACAAAGAAGAATCCAACCATCAACAGAAATTCCAATGTACAGAATGTAATTTTGAAACTGTGTATAAACGCATCTTATCAAGGCATATGAATTCTCATTCAAATTTAATTTGTTCGAAATGCAATTTCAAAGCCAAAAGCAAATCCAGTTTAGATCATCATTTATGTACACTTTCTAGTGCTCAGAAGGTTGCTACTAAATCCACATTAAGTGATGGCTTAAAATCTCAAATGGACAGAACTCCTGTAAAGAGATTTAAGTGTACAGAATGCATTTATGAATCTTATTCCAGTAATGACTTGGCAAAACATTATGAGATAATTCATGCAGATATTAAGCCACATAAGCTGTTGACATGTTCAGAGTGTAATTTTGATACGAATATCAAAGGATATTTTATAGAACATTTACGATCTCATTCTGGAGACTCCAATAAAACAGCTAACAATAGGTCAGAACGTCTGACTCCTTTAAAAAGTAATATGTTTAAGTGTTCGGAATGTAATTATGAAACTCACACGAAAGCGACCCTAACTCGACATATGAGAAACCATTCCAGCGTTAAATCTTTTAAGTGCCAGGAATGTGACTTTGTAACTGAAGATCACGTTTCTTATACTAGTCATGTTAACAGTCATATGATAGCAAGTTCTGAGAATGAAGCGATGGATTTAGGGAGTAGGAACTCGAGTCCAGAAAGCGCAGAAAATATTGAATCGAACGAAGAAAATAAACAATCCGCTGACACTTCTGAAGCTGAAGAAGTTGGATACGTTCACGATGAACAATTTGCTGAACCTGCAGAAGGGGAGCATGATAGCTTCATGCCTTTTGAAAATTTTGTTCATGTGGATGAACTTGACAATTTTGAAGAAATTGAAATGCAAGAAATGCAAACATCAGCAGAAGAAGAAATTGAAACTCGAGAAACTGTTGTAGAAGAAGAAGAAATAGAATCTCTTATTGATGAAAATGAAGAAGACGTAATGGATTCTTACGTAACAGAAAACGAGGAGATGGAAGAAGCTGCGGAAAATGGAGGAATGGACATGTGTTTTGGACTTCCAAATGTCGATTTTGTTGCCTGTGATGAATTTGACACTGAAAACGACGAATAAGTAGTCAGAATTTAAGTTCTGAATTTAACAAGCATTCAGAAAAATGAAAATAAAATGTCGAGCATCAATTTTGCACTATTTAAAGAAACGGGAATAATTTTAAATATATAAATTGTTTTTTATTTTTTGTTATAATACCTATTCGGATAAGTATACTCCAAGCCCAAGATCAGTAAAGGCCAGCATTATATGTTGATACAAATATATACATACATAATTTTAAATTATAATTTTTTATAATGTAATGTTAATTGTGTATAAATATATAAAGAATTGTTCGAGTAGCTTGAATAAAAATATATATTTTGATTTTTCTATTTATGATTTGTCCTAATTTTTATTTTAAGTGTTCAGTAAATCTAATATCTTATTCACTTTAAATATAATTTTATGCAACCTTTTGTATTCGAAAGGTTGAGGTAACTGTTGAATTGTTTATCTGTGATGTTTATGCCAAATACTCTGGAGGATGATGGCTAGTATACAAGTTCTGACAAGGCATGAGTTGCAGCTATCAATTGAATGAATATTTTTTATAACGATATATATATATTCGTCTTAACCAATTCCTTGCAGCCATATTAACCCATAATCTGTAGCTCCTAATGCTTATTTTATATATAATTCTAAATGGTATTCGTTACTGAAATTATGCAAAATGTATTGGAATTGTAAATGTTACATAAGTTAGAATGAATATCAAATGAAACTATAAATTTTATGCAAACGTAGCTGGCTATTATGCATAAGCAAGTACTTTAATAAAATTTTTAATAATAACAAAAAAAATATGGTATAACATACCTTCAGTAAAACAGTGCCCAGTTTTAAGATTGGTAAATGCAAGTGATAATAAAAGTTCTAAACAAAATTTGAAATATGAATTTAAATGATTCACTAAATTAACTTTTGATTATTTTTAGGAAAAGGGATAATCGTGGAAGTTTTTATTTCATTTTTCAACACTTTATAAAAATTTTAATATTTTGGTTTTATGATGCAAGTTTGCAATTCTTAGAATTTTTCATAATTAAGTGATTTGCTCGCTATTTATGTAACTCAGCCTGGCGTGTGGTAATAATTAGTGTACCTTCGTACATTTACGTTAATAAATAATTCTTGCAACACAAGAAGAAAAAGCTTTAATCTTTTAGTTGCGCTTGCAATATTTTTAAATCAGAAAACTTCAAATAATTTCACGATTGAAGGGAAATAGGTAGTTCAAAACTAATTATATATTTTAATATGTATATAAATATAGAACAAAATACAATTAGAAAACGAGAACCATTTTCAAAGGAAAGTTTTCCTCACTATTGATTAATGGAATTTCTCACCAATTGTTTCGTTATGACACAACTATGCTTATTTTGTCTTACTTTCGTCTTATATATTATACGACCTAAATATAAAATTGTCAGCAACTTATTATATCTGGAATAAATTATTAGTCGTCTACGTATCGACTGAAGCTTCTTGTTCATAGTCACTGTGCCCCCCGACTGGAATTTGGGGTTCAACAAATTTTTTCCTTATCTCCACAACGAGTCAATGAATTATTTCTAAGACTATGACTATGGCGACAATTAACTACAAAGCAATTTGATTTTAAAATAGCAAGAGTTTAATCCTTATGACTTGTGGAATTGAATCCAACACTAGCTTTTCTAAATTTCAAAAGACAAATGAGACACAAGAACAGAATATTCATCGAAAGGAAATGCATAAGGCTCTGATAACTAATAAATTATACCGAATCATTATGATTTTATTTCAATTCAAATCAATTATACCTAACTCGAAAAACGCTCTCTGCTCTTTTTTTGTATCTAATTTGGATAAATTCCATTCTTGTTCATAAATAAATTAATTTTAATTTTAGTAATCTAATATGATTAAAATTTTATATTTTTCTTGGTGAGAGAGCGACACAGAAAACGGGTGTTGGAAAATTTATATTTTAAACATTTTGTAAAAAATTTTATGGGCTTTATAAACGAATGAAATAAATGCATTTCTTATATTCAAAATAAATAATTTAGATTAACTTCCTTAAATTTTAAGATAAAGTTATCATGAACTTATTGGTCATTACCATAAGATAAAATTACGATTCAAAACAATAATTAAAGTAAAATTTATAACTGATTAGAGATGACAAGAATCTTTATCTTTATAATCATAATCTTTATAATTATGTTTAAAATATGTTTTTATTTAAATCATTTCCAACATAAATTTCAATCTCTTCTCAAAATGGTAAAATGTTAATAAAGAAATTTTCTTTCAATTCTCTCAATGTTGCTTTGTTATCCGTTATTTAAACAAAAATAAATGCCATTTTTTTTTTGGTAATTTATCTTCAAGAAAAAAATCAGTTATGACTAGACTTGTGACCAGTAACGTTATTTAATGTCCTTCTCCATTTTAGAAATTTAAAAAATAAGCAAGTTTATTAAACATACTGCCACCAAAGCTGATAAATTAGCACATACGATATTACCTAACATACATAATGATCGTCAACAGAGTCTCCTTTCGGTAATATATTCAATACTTCTGTTAAACTTACCCTTTTAACGGAAGTGGGGGAGTGAATTCAAACCACACAGTATCCCCGTCTTGCGGGAGAAGGCCCCAGAAATAACTCTCCCCTCGATATGCTCTATCTAAAGTAAAAGCTTTGTAGGTTTTGATATTAGTTTTAACTTTCGCAGGAGGATTCAAATGAGGGAAATGAAGTTGAAC
>JAQGCT010000051.1:0-10302 GCA_034700045.1 Haplophthalmus danicus | reverse complement strand
ATACATATGTGAAAGCTTTGGTTAAAGAGAAACATACAAATTAAAAAGGGAAAATATTATTCCAAATTGCAAAGATGTCGAAGTTTATGAGGAATTTATTTACAGTAGATTTCACGGTGGGAATTTGGGAATTGGCCGAGTATTAGAATATGTTGTCGTAAATAGTTAGAGACTTTCAATTAATATGTCATAGCTTTGGTTTAAGAGAATCAGGCGATTTCAAATGAGAAGAAATCATTCCAAATTGCATAAATGTCAAAGTTTATGTGGTATTTCTTTATAGTAGATTTCACGGTGAAAATTAGTAAATTATCAGAGTCTTAGAGTATGTTATAGTGAAAAGTTAGAGACTTTCAGTTAATATGTGATAGCTTTGGTGAAAGAATAACCGACGATTTAAAATGGAAAGAAATCATTCAAATTTGAGTAGATGTCGAAGTTTATGAGGTATTTTTTATAGCAGATTTCACCGTGAGAATTTGGGAATTGGCAGAGTCTTAGACTATATTGTGAATAGTTAGAACCTTTCAGTTAATATGGGATACCTTTAGTTAAACAGTAATAGACGATTTAAAATAAGAAGAAATCGTTTCAATTTTCATAGATGTCGAAGATTACGAGGTATTTCTTTATAGTAGATTTCACCGTGGAAATTTGGGAATTAGCAGAGTCTTAGACTATGTTGTAGTGAATAGTTAGTGACTTTCAGCTAATATATCATAGATTTGGTTAACGAGTAAAAGATGAAATAAATTGGGAAGAAATCATTTCCATTTGCATAGATGTCAAAGTTTATGAGGTATTTCTTTATAATAGATTTCACCGTGGGAATATGGGAATTGACAGAGTCTTAGATTATGTTGTAGTAAAAAGTTAGACTTATTCAGTTAATATGTGATAGCTTTGGTCAAAGAGTAATAGACGATTTAAAATGAGAAGAAATCATTCCAATTTGCCGCGATGTCGAAGTTTGAAGTATTTCTTTATAGTAGATTTTACAGTGGGAAATTTGAAAATTGGCAGAGTCTTAGACTATGATGTAGTAAATAGTTGGAGACTTTCAGTTAATATCTGATAGCTTTGGTTAAAGAGTAAAAGACGATCTAAAATGGAAAGAATTCGTTCAAATTTTCATAGATGTTGAAGATTATGATGTATTTCTTTATAGTAGATTTCACCGGGGGATTTGGAAATTGACCGAGTTGTAGACTATGTTTTAGTGAACAGTAAAACACTTTCAGTTAATATGTGATAGCTTTGGTTAACGAGTAAAAGACGATTTAAAATTGGAAGAAATCATTAAAATTTGCGTAGATGTATAACTTTATGATTTATTTCTTAATAGTAGAATTCACCGTGGGAATTTGCGAATTTTCAGAGTTTTAGACTATGTTGTAGTGGATAGTTAGAAACTTTCAGTTAATATGTGATCGCTTTTCTTAAGGAGTAATAAACGACTTAAAATGGGAAGAAATCATTAAAATTTGAATAGATATTGAAGTTTATGAGGTATTTCTTTATTGTAGATTTCACCGTGAGAATTTGGGAATTAACAGAATCTTAAAATATGTTGTAGTGAATAGTTAGAGACATTCAGTTAATATATGATAGCTTTGGTTAACAAGTAAAAGACGATTTAAATTTGGAAAATTTATTCCAATTTGCATCGATTTCGAAGTTTATGAGCTATTTCTTTATAGTAGATTTCACCATGTTAATTTGGGATTTGGCAGAGTCTTAGACTATATTGCAGTAAATAGTTAGAGATTTTCAGTTTATATGTGATAGCTTTAGTTCAAGAGTAATAGACGATTTAAAATGATAAGAAAATCATTTTAATTTGCGTAGATGTCGAAGAATATGGGTTATTTCTTTATAGCATGTTTCACCGTGGGAATTTCGAAGTTTATGAGGTATTTCTTTATAGTAGATTTCACCATGTTAATTTGGGAATTTTCAGAGTCTTAGACTATGTTGTAGTGAATAGTTAGAGACTTTCAATTTATATGTGATAGCTTTAGTTAAAAAGTAATAGACGATTTAAAATGGGAAGACATCATTCCAATTTGCATAGATGTCGAAGTTTATGAAGTATGTCTTTATAGTTGATTTCAACGTGTTATTTTATGAATTGGCAGAGTCTTAAACTATGTTGTAGTGAATAGTTAGAAACTTTCAGTTAATATGTGATAGCTTTGGATAAAGAGTAAAAGACTATTTAAAATGGGAAAAAATTATTCCAATTTTCATAGATGTGGAGGAATATAAGTTATTTCTTAATAGTATATTTCACCGTGTTAATTTGGGAATTGGCAGAATCTTAGAATATGTTGTAGTGAATAGTTAGAGACTTTCAGTTTATATGTTATAGTTTTAGTTAAAGAGTAATAGACGATTTAATATACGAAGAAATCATTTCAATTTGCGTAGATGTCGAAGTTTATGAGGTATTTCTTTATAATAGATTTTACCGTGGTAATTTGGGAATTTTCTGAGTCTTAGAGTATGTTGTAGTGAATAGTTAGGAACTTTTATGTAATAGTTATACCTTTGGTTAAAGAGTAATAGACGATTTAAAGTGGGAAGAAATCATTCAAATTTGCAGCGATTTCGAAGTTTGTGGTATTTTTTTATAGTAGATTTTACAGTGGGAATTTGGTAATTGGCAGCGTTTTAGACTATGTTATATTAAATAGTTGGAGACTTACAGTTAATATGTGGTAGCTTTGGTTAAAGAGTAAAAGACGATTTAAAATGGGAAGAATTCGTTTAAATTTTCATAGATGTCGGAGATTATGATGTATTTTTTTATAGTAAATTTCACAGTGGTAATTTGGGAATTGGCTGTGTTGTAGACTATGTTTTATTGAACAGTTAGAGACTTGCAGTTGATATGCGATAGTTTGGTTAACGAGTAAAAGACGATTTAAAATGTAAAGAAATCATAAAAATTTGAAAAGATGTCGAAGTTTGAGGTATTTTTTATAGTAGATTTTACAGTGGGAATTTGAAAATTGGCAGAGTCTTTGACTATGTTTTAGTAAATAGTTGGAGACTTTCAGTTAATATGTGATAGCTTTGGTTAAAGAGTAAAAGACGATCTAAAATGTTAAGACTTTGTTAAAATTTGCATAGATGGCGGAGATTATGATGTATTTCTTTATAGGAGATTTCACCGTGGGAATTTGAGAATTAATAGAATTTTAAAATATGTTGTAATGAATAGTTACAGACTTTTAGTTAATATGTGATAGCTTTGGTTAACAAGTAAAAGACGATTTAAAATTCGAAAAATTTATTCCAATTTTCATCGATTTCGGAGTTTATGAGGTATTTCTTTATAGTAGATTTCACCATGTTAATTTGGGAATTGGCAGTCTTAGAAAATGTTGTAGTGAATAGTTAGTGACTTAGTTTATATGGTAAAACTTTAGTTTAAGAGTAATAGACGATTTAAAATAGGAAGAAATCATTTCAATTTGCGTAGATGTCGAAGTTTATGAGGTATTTCTTTATAATAGATTTCACCGTGGTAATTTAAGATTTTTCAGAGTCTTAGACTATGTTGTAGTGAATAGTTAGAAACTTTCAGTTAATATGTGGTAGCTTTGGATAAAGAGTAAAAGACTATTTAAAATGGGAAGAAATCATTCCAATTTTCATAGATGTCGAAGAATGAGTTATTTCTTTATAGTATATTTCACCTTGGGAATTACGAAGTTTATGATGTATTTCTTAATAGTAGATTTCACCATGTTAATTTGGGAATTGGCAGAGTCTGATACTATGTTGTAGTGAATAGTTAGAGACTTTCAGATAGCTTTAGTTCAAGAGTAATAGACGATTTAAATTGAGAAGAAATCATTTCAATTTGAATAGATGTCGAAGATTATGAGGTATGTCTTTATAGTTGATTTCAACGTGTTATTTTGGGATTTGGCAGAGTCTTAGAATATGTTGTAGCTAATAGTTAGAGACTTTTAGGTAATATGTGATAGCTTTGGTAAAGAGTAAAAGACTATTTAAAATGGGAAGAAATCATTCTAATTTTAAAAATGTCTAAGAATATGAGTTATTTCTTTATAGTATATTTGGGAATTGGCAGAGTCTTAGAATACGTTGTAGTGAATAGTTATAGACTTTCAGTTTATATGTGATAGCTTTAGTTAAAGAGTAATAGATGATTTAAAATGGGAAGAAATCATTCCAATTTTAGTAGATTTCGGAGTTTATGAGGTATTTCTTTATAATAAATTTCGCCTTGGTAATTTGGGAATTTTCAGAGTCTTAGACTATGTTGTAATGAATAGCTAGGAACTTTCATTTAATAGTTATAACTTTGGTTAAAGAGTAATAGACGATTAATTTCTTTATAGTAGATTTCATTAAATGTATTTCTTTATAGTAGATTTCACCGTGGGATTTTGGAAATTCTCCGAGTTGTAGACTATTTATTAGTGAACAGTTACAGACTTTCAGTTAATATGTGATAGCTTTGGTTAACAAGTAAAAGCCGATTTAAAATTTTAAGAAATCATTAAAATTTGCAGAGATGTCGAAGTTTTAGAGGTATTTCTTTATAATAGATTTCACCGTGGGATTTTGGGAATTAACAGAATCTTAAAAAAAGTTGTAGTGAATAGTTTCAGACTTTTAGTTAATATGTGATAGCTTTGGTTCACAAGTAAAGGAGGATTTAAAATGATAAAAATTTCGTTAAAGAGTAATAGACGACTTAAAATATGTAGAAATCATTAAAATTTGAATAGTTGTCGAAGTTTATGAATTATTTCTTTCTAGTAGATTTAAACGTGGGAGTTTTGGAATTGGGAGGGTCTTAGATTATGTTGTAGTGAATAGTCAGAAATATTCAGTTAGTATGTGATAGCTTTGTTTAAAGAGTAAAAGACAATATAAAATGGGAAGAATTCGTTCAAATTTTCATAGATTTCGTAGATTATGATGTATTTCTTTATAGCAGATTTCACAGTGGGAATTTGGGAATTGACCGAATTGTAGAATATGTTTAAGTGAACAGTTAGAGACTTTCAATTAATATGTGATAGTTTTGGTTAACGAGTAAAATACGATTTAAAATTGGAAGAAATCTATAATTTAAATAGATGTAGAAGTTTATGAGGTTGTCCTTAAAAGTAGAATTCACCGTGGGAATTTTTTGAATTGGTAGTGTCTTAGAATGTGTTGTAGTGAATAACTAGAAACTTTCAGTTAATATGTGATATCTTTGGTTAAAGAGTAATAGACGAATTAAAATGGAAAGAAATCATTATAATTTGAATATGTGTGGAAGTTTATGAGGTATTTCTTTAGAGTAGATTTCGCCGTGGGAGTTTGGGAATGGGCAGGGTCTTAGACCATTTTGTAGTAAATAGTTAGAAACTTTCAGTTAGTATGTGATAGCTTTGTTAAAGAGTGAAAGACGATTTAAAATAGGAAGAATTTGTTCCAATTTTCATTAATGTCGAAGATTATGATGTATTTCTTTATTGTAGATTTTACCGTGGGAAATTGAAAATTGGCAGAGTTGTAGACTAAGTTTTAGTTAACAGTTAGAGACTTTCATTTAATATGTGATAGCTTTGGTTAACGAGTAAAAGACGACTTAATATGGGAAGAAATCATTAAAATTTGAATAGATGTCGAGATTTCCGAGGTATTTCTTTATAGTAGATTTCACCGTGGGAATTTGGGAATTAATAGAATCTTAAAATATGTTTTAGTGAATAGTTACAGACTTTTAGTTAAAATGTGATAGCTTTGGTTAACAAGTAAAAGACAATTTAAAATGGGAAAAATTTATTTCAATTTGCATTGATTTCGAAGTTTATGAGGTATTTCTTTATATTAGATTTCACCTTGTTAGTTTGGGAATTGGCAGAGTCTTAGACTATGATGTAGTGAATAGTTAGAGACTTTAAGTTTATATGTCATAGATTTAGTTAAAAAGTAATAGACAATTTAAAATGAGAAGAAATCATTCCAATTTGCGTAGATTTCGAAGTTTATGAGGTATTTCTTTATAATAGATTTCACCGTGGTAATTTATGAATTTCCAGAGTCTTAGACTATGTTGTAGTGAATAGTTAGAGACTTCCAGAGGTATTTCTTTATAGAGGTATTTCTTTATGAGGTACTTCTTTATAGTAGATTTCACCTTGTTAATTTGGGAATTGGAAGAATCTGAGATTATGTTTCAGTGAAAAGTTAGAGACTTTCAATTTATATGTAATAGTTTTAGTTAAAGAGTAATAGACGATTTAAATTAGGAAGAAATCATTCCAATTTGCATAGATGTCGAAGTTTATGAGGTATGTCTTTTTAGTTGATTTCGACATGTTATTTTGGAAATTGGCAGAGTCTTAGAATAGGTTGTATTGAATAGTTAGAGGCTTTCAGTTAACATGTAATAGCTTTGGATAAAGAGTAAAAGACTATTTAAAATGAAAAGAAAGCATTACAATTTTCATAGATGTCGAAGAATATGAGTTATTTCTTTAAAGTATATTTCACCGTGGGAATTTGGGAATTGGCAAAGTCTTAGACTATGTTGTATTGAATAGTTAGAGACTTTCAGTTTATATGTGATAGCTTTAGTTAAATAATAATGGACGATTTAAAATGGGAAGAAATCATTACAATTTGCTTAGATGTCGAAGTTTATGAGATATTTCTTTATAATAGATTTCACCGTGGAAATTTGGGAATTTTCAAAGTCTAAGACTATGTGGTAGTGAATAGCTAGGAACTCTCATTTAATAGTTATAGCTTTGGTTAAACAGTAATAGACGATTTAAATTGGAAGAAATCATTCCAATTTGCAGCGATGTCGAAGTTTGTGGTATTTCTTTATATTAGATTTTACAGTGGGAATTTGAAAATTTTCAGTGTTTTAGACTATGTTGTAGTAAATAGTTGGAGACTTACAGTTAATATGTGATAGCTTTGGTTAAAAAGTAAAAGACGATTTAAAATGGGAAGAATTCGTTTCAATTTTCATAGAAGTCGAAGATTATGATGTATTCTTTATAGTAAATTTCACCGTGATAATTTGGGAATTGGCCGAGTTGTAGACTAAGTTTTATTGAACAGTTAGAGACTTTCAGTTAATATGCGATAGTTTGGTTAACGAGTAAAAGACGATTTAAAATGAGAAGAAATCATTAAAATTTTAATAGATGTAGAAGTTTATAAGGTAGTCCTTAATAGTAGAATTCCTCGTGGTAATTTGGGAATTGACAGAGTCTTAGATTTTGTTGTAGTGAATAGTTAGAATTTTTCAGTTAATATGTGGTAGTAATAGACGACTTAAAATGGGAAGAAATCAATAAATTTTGAATAGATGTCGAAGTTTATAAGGTATATCTTTCTAGTAGATTTAACCGTGGGAGTTTGGGAATTGGGAGGGTCTTAGACTATGTTGTAGTGAATAGTCAGAAACTTTCAGTTAGTATGTGATAGCTTTGGTTAAAGAGTAAAAGACAATTTAAAATATGAAGAATTCGTTCCAATTTTCATAAAAGTCGAAGTTTATGAGGTATTTCTTTATAGTAGATTTCATTTTTTAAATTTCATAGATTTATAGTATATTTCACAGTGGGAATTTGGGAATTGACCGAATTGTTGACTATGTTCTAGTGAACAGTTAATATGTGATAGCTTTCGTTAACGAGTAAAAGACGATTTAAAATTGGATGAAATCTATAATTCGAATAGATATAGAAGTTTATGAGGTATTTCTTAAAAGTAAAATTCACCGTGGGAATTTGGGAATTGGCAAAGTCTTAGAATGTGTTGTAGTAAATAGTTAGAAACTTTCAGTTAATATGTGATATCTTTTTTTAAAGAGTAATAGACGAATTAAAATGGAAAAAAATCATTAAAATTTGAATATGTGTCGAAGTTTGCGAGGTATTTCTTTATAGTAGATTTCACCGTGAGAGTTTGGGAATGGGCAGGGTCTTAGACTATTTTGTAGTAAATAGTTAGAAATTTTCAGATAGTATGTGATAGCTTTGGTTAGAGAGTATTTCTTTATTGTAGATTTTACCGTGGGAATTTGTTAATTAGCCGAGTTGTAGACTATGTTTTAGTTAACAGTTAGAGACTTTCAGTTAATATGTGATAGCCTTCGTTCACTAGTAAAAGACGATTTAAAATTAGAAGAAATCTATAATTTAAATAGATGTAGAAGTTTATGAATTATGTCTTTATAGTTGATTTCAACGTGTTATTATGTGAATTGGCACAGTCTTAGAATATTTTGTAGTGAATAGTTAGAGACTTTCAGTTAATATGTGATAGCTTTGGTTAAAGAGTTAAAGACGATTTAAAATTAGAAGAAATCATCCCAATTTTCATAGATTTCGAACAATATTAGTTATTTCTTTTTAGTATATTTCACCGTGGGAATTTGGGAATTGGCAGAGTCTTAGACTATGTTGTAGTGAATAGTTAGAGACTTTCAGTTTATATGTGATAGCTTTGGTTAAAGAGTAACAGACGCTTTAAAATGGGAAGAAATCTATCCAAATTGGAAAGATGTCGCAATTTAGGATTTATTTCTTTATAGTAGATTTCATAGTGGGAATTTAGGAATTGGCAAAGTCTTTGACTATGTTATAGTGAATAGTGAGAGACTTTCAGTTAATACGTGATAGCTTTGGTTAAAGAGTAACGGACGATTTAAAATAGAAAGAAATCATTCCAAATTTGATAGATGTCGAAGTTTAGGAGGTATTTCTTTATAGTAGATTTCACGGTGGGAATTTGGGAATTATTAGAATCTTAGACTATGTTGTAGTGAATAGTTAGAGACTTTTAGTTAATATGTGATAGCTTTGGTTAGAGAGTATCAGACGGTTTAAAATGGGATAAATCATTCCAAATAGGATAGATGTCGAAGTTTAGGAGATATTATTTTATAGTAAATTTTACTGTGGGAATTTGGGAATTGGCAGATTCTTAGACTATGTGATAGTGAATAGTTAGAGACTTTCAGTTTATATGTGATAGATTTGGTTAAAGAGTAACACGATTTAAAATATGAAGAAATCATTCCAAATTGGATAGATGTCGAAGATTAGAAGGTATTTCTTTATAGTAGATTTCACCGTGGGAATTTGTGAATTGGCATAATCTTAGACTATATTATAGTAAATAGCTAGAGACTTTCAGTTAATATGTGATAGCTTTGTTTAAAGTGTAACAGACGATTTAATATGGGAAGAAATCAATCAAAATTGGTTAGATGTCGAAGTTTTGGAGGTATTTCTGTATAGTAGATTTCACGGAGAGAATTTGAGAATTGGCAGTCTTAGACTGTGTTGTAGTGAATAGTTAAGAGACTTTCAAGTTCATATGTGCAAGCTTTGGTATAAGTGTAACAGACGATTCAAATTGGGAAAAATTTCAGTAAATTTTTTTTGTGTCCATGTTTAATATCTATTTTTCATGCGTGTATATTTACGTGTGTATGTTAGATACTGTACGTATATGTTTATGTGTCTGTTTATGTGTATTGATGTAAATAAATGTTTGTTACTTTAAATGTGTGTGTTTGTTAGTGTTTGTTTGTTATTGGTTATATATGTGTGTGTGTGTGAAAGAGAGAGAGAGGTTAGTTTAGAAATTTATATTACAATAGGATTTTAATAAAATTCCTGTTATTATTTTATATTGTATTCGAATTTTGTTATTCCGGTTAAAAATTAAATCCTCGAAAAAATGTATATATCCGTAATATAAAAAAATTCAACAGAAAAGATAAATCTAATCCGCGAGTAAAGAGGAAACCCCGCGAAAATAGGAATATCCGCGAGAATATAAAACAATTCAAGAGAACAGTTAAATAAAATCCGAGATTAAAGAAGAAACCCCGAGAAAAAGGAATATCCGCAAAAACATAAGAAAATTCAAGAGAAAAGATAAATCAAACAAACGAGTAAAGAAGAAAACAGGAAACCCTGCGAAAAAAAGAAAAAACGCGAAAAAAAGAAAAAACGCGAAATAAAAAACGCGAAAAAAAGAAAAAACGCGAAATAAAAAACGCTAAATAAAAAACGCGAAAAAAAAGAAAAAACTCAAAAAATGTAAAGACAAAATTTGGATTTACTCTTCAACATTCAACTGTCCAGGGCTATTAATCAATGACACAAATATCTAATTTGATGTAATTTATGTACATGTTCTTCGTTACAAATACTTCTGTAATACGTTTCCATTTATCTTATGCTTAAAATGTATTAGTATTTACAGGAACAAGTCTCGAGTTTTTTTTCAATC
>JAQGCT010000050.1:0-10337 GCA_034700045.1 Haplophthalmus danicus | reverse complement strand
CTTTACGAACACATTTCTGTAAAAACAATCCGTTTTATAGCACGTCAATAAAAGCAAGCACGGAAATGTTTTTGCAAGGCGCGATCAGGCTTGTATAAACTCACAAAGACATGCATAAACATTTCTAAAAAAGTAAGTGCACAAATTAGGCTTATAAAATCGAACCCCAACAACACTTTTAATTCTTAATCGCCCCCCAAGCGACTTCATTCGACCACTGTGTGGTGATACTGCTCACGTTGGGAACCACTGGTTTAAAACGAAGCTAGGTTAGGTTGTGCTAAAGAGATTTATTTTAGCTAGTTTTGTTATTTTAAAGTTTAGTTTAATTTAACTTACGTTGCTTGATTAATAATATTTCAAGGTTGGTTAGATTAGTTCAAAATTGTGTTTGTTTCGCCTTAACGACATTTCGATCTGACTATTTTCAGATACAAAAGTGATATTTCTCTAAATTTCTCTAAACTACACTGCTGAAGTAGCCAAATAAAGCTTTCTTCATCGAAGTGACTGAATTTTCAGAGTTTTTAAAATTTAACTCTTTATTTATTTTATTAAAACGTTTATGGCCTGCCCTTATTTAGATGTTCTTTTATTAATAATTTCCTAAAGAGTTTAGTGATTTAATAGTTAATACTAATGTTATTTTATAGTCGGATTGACAATAAATCAAATAATTAATATTTTATTAACAAAGAAATCTCATAAAAATCATTAAAATGGCAGAAATATATTTTTATATATTCTAATTCTGTAACATAATAGCAATACTGATGTTTTTTATATTCAGTTAAAGTTTAGAATATTATAAATTATATTGTAGGTTATTTACTTTATTTATTTATTTATTTATTTATATTTATTTATTTTATTTATTCGTTATATTTATTTATTTTAATTATTTTTTATTTAATAATTTTTAAAGAGTATATCTTTATATGCTCTCCGTTACATAACTAAATTATTTGGCGACCTTTTATCCCAGGATTCTGGTGACTTTGAGATTCATTTTTTATTATTCAGAGGTCAATTGTCAAGGATAAGTGTGAAAGTGAGTGCATTTGTTAAATTAACTGTTCTTGGTAAAATTCTTAATTATGGAAATTCCTAAGACGCTAACTTTGGATGACTTTTTGGCTAGCGCTCATTTGGAGGGAGGCACCGATAGTGCACCTCCGAATGTAGGGTTTTCTGAAGTGGCATTGATGGATTCACAACCAGCTGTTGTCCCTGTGGACGTTGCAAACATTATTGATAATTTAAACACTAAAATGAATGAAATATCTATGGAGATAAAATCCTTAAAAGTTAGACCCGAATCACAAGAAAGGGTTACTGAGGTTCTAGTGCAGACTGATTCAGTTCCCAAGGATTTAATAGTTCTTGATTCAGTTGGTTCTTTTTCGTTTCCTTTTGAGTCCAAGGTAGTTCCTTCAGTAGGAGGTTTTTCCTTTCCTATAGAAACAAGAGTGGCTCCTTCAGTGAGTTTGATATCTAAAGAAGTGTCTTATTTTCCTGATTTTATTACAAGTACGTCAAATACTGTTAGAGGTTCAATCCCATCAATCTTGCCTGTACCACTAATGACCTCTCAAAGTAAACCTCATGTATCTTATGAATCTGCAGTACCACAAATAAATAATATCAGATTAAACGATTCAGATATAGGGTCATCTAGATTTAATTTAATAGAAAGACAGATAGGTATACTGACTGAGACAGTAGCGCTTGTAGCACAGATTTTGAAACATGCTCAAAGACCAAAAGTGGTAATTCCAGTTAAGTTTAATTATGAACTAGAACACAATATAGTAGAATTTTTTTGTCATTTTGAAGAATATTGTAGGTACAACTATCCAGGATCTACTGCTCAGTGGATTAGGCTCTTGGGTACTTATCTTGAGGGCTCATTTCTGGATTTATTTAAGACTGTAACAAAGAGTGTAAAGGACTATACTGCCATAAAAGACAAATTAATTGTGTGGTATAATCATGAGGAAGCTAGAAAGAATGAAAGGAATTTACAGGCATTCATGACTGCTAAAATAAGAAAGAAAGAGTCGATAAACATGTTTGCTCTTAGATTGGAGCAATTGGCGTGTAAGGCTTATCCAGGTGTAAATATGAGAGAGCATGAAGCATTGAAAGCTGCGTTTTTGTTAAGTCTGCCATCTGTTGTTAATAATAGAGTAAAAGAATATATGATCAGTAATGAGGTTGTGAGTGGATCTAAAATAGCTTGGGATCAATTGGTACAATTGGCTGATAAACATTATCATTCATGGAAGAGTTCTGATTTCAGGAATGATGATTATAATAAAATAATAGAACCAGAAGTAGTAACAATAGATGAGGATGAAGATGAACCTGAAATAGTGGAAGTATCAGTGGTAGAACCATCTAAAAAGTTTAATTGGAGTGAAATTGTTAAAAATAGTAATTTAGTTGAAAACAGGATAAATGAAGTAAGGAATAATGGCATGAAAGGAAGAGTGTTTAGGAATACTAGTAATGGTAGATTAAATAATGATGGAAATAATAATAGAAAATATGATAATGGAAATAATAATAGAAAGGAAAGTGGGAACAATGATAAAAAAAATAGTGGGAACAATAATGGATACAGTAACCCGATATTGCAATGCACATATTGCGGGTTGTCTGGACACGAAATAAACAAATGCTATAGATATTTAGGGGTGTGCAATTATTGTAAACAAAAGGGGCACATTAGAGTAACATGCCCAGAACTTCAAACAAAAATAACTGAAAAGAAAATGCCAAATTGTCCATTTTGCTCATTGGACCATTTGGGAATGAATTGTCCCTCTAAACAAAATAGGACCAATAGCTCAGTATTGAGTCAACCTGCTAAGTCCTTTTCCCCAAAGAAAGTAGAGTCTAGTGGTGTAAAACAAAAGTCGGCACAACGCCTTATAAATTGTCAACTTTGTGGGGAAACCCATGTCCCAGACCATTGTGCTGCTGGTCTCATGAATTCTTTAAACTGAATACCTCCGCGATAAAAGGGGACATTCTTGCGGAGTCTAATATAGTTGAAGTAGATAGTTCAATTGAGTCCCCGGCCAACCAAAGTAGACAAATTGTACATATTAATAAAGAACTGACACAGCGCTCTGACTTATATTCAATTGAAACACTGATGGAAGAGAGAGAGACGGCATTATACCCATTAAATGACATTGTCTCTCCTTTAGACGATACAAAATTAGACACTATTAATATACATATTAGTAGAGTGGATACAGATCCATTAATGGTTGAAGTAACTTTAATAGACTACCCAACAAATACTTACGATACTATGGTAGATAATGGTGCAGGAGTCAGTTTAATTAGTTCTCATATTGCGAATAACTTAAAGAATATTGTTATGTTTCCCTCGTCTATTGGGGCAATAAGCGGGTTAGGTCATGCAACTTGTAAGATAGAAAAGTCAGTTAAACTGATTGTGAAATTTAGTACAGGGTTTCAAACCAAACCAATTGAATTTTTTGTGGTTCCAGAGGATTTCATGGATCATTCGCTAATTTTGGGTATAAATTCATTGACAGAAAACTTTTTACTTCCTGACATGGCAAACAGACAGTTAGTGCAGCGACAGGGAGACAAATTAATTGTAATAGCTACAGACATTACTCATCAAATTCCTTTTTATGCTTGTCAAACATTAGAATCGGTTATGATACCACCAAAGAGCTGTGGGTTTGTTCCTGTTCATATAGTGAATTCTCATGATAATATAATGGGTCATTTTGAAGGAATAAGTCATCCTATTATTGTATATCAACCTGGTATAGTAGATTTTAATAGATTACAGTATGTAGCTGTAGGTAATTATTCTGATAAAGAACATTATGTAGCTAAAAATACACATATTGGTAAAATTGTTCCAATTACTGAACAATCTATTGTAGACATTAACGGTTTAAAAGTTAATGATTCACAAATTAGTAAACTTTCTCCAGAACAATATTGGACTGATGAAAGAATTATGGAAGAGTTTAATTTTAATGATCTTCCACTGGATGAAAAACAAAAAAACGAATTACTAGCATTATTGTTGAATTATAAAGTAGTATTTAGTATGGGAGATGATGATGTCGGTATGGCAACTAATGCTCATCATTCAATAGAATTAACAACAGAAAAACCTGTTCGTGTACCTGTTAGACGTTTTCAGGGTCCTCTTGCTGCTGAAATAGAGAATGCGTGTAAAGATATGAATAGAGACGGAATTATTCAACCTAGTAAATCCCCATATTCTGCACCCGTAGTTCCTGTAAGGAAGCCGGATGGGTCATTACGACTTTGCATTGACTATAGATTGCTTAATAGAGTTACAAAATTTGATTCATTTCCTCTTCCTAATTTAATAGATACTATATATAATATGCATGGACAAAAATATTTTACAACAATAGACTTAGTAAAGGGTTATTATCAAATTTTAATGGACCCAAATAGTATAGAAAAAACTGCTTTTTCGACACCTTTCTCACATTGGGAGTTTTTGCGAATGCCTTTTGGGTTATCCGGGGCACCAGCATGTTTTCAGCGTGCAATATCAAATTCTTTAGCTCACTTACCATGGGCTGTAGTTATGTATTATTTAGATGATATTAATGTAATGGGTAAATCATTTGAACAACACCTAGAAATACTGGGAAAGGTGTTAGAAGCTTTAAAACAGAGTGGATTTAAATTGAAACCTAGTAAAACTAGATTATGTAGACATGAAGTAGAATTTTTGGGACATAAGATTAGCAGAGAGGGTATTTTACCATTGGAGAAAAACATTACAGGTGTTCTGAATTTTCCTACACCTACTAAGGTCAAACATCTTAGACAATTTTTGGGAATGGTTAATTTTTATAGAAGACATATTAAAGACTGTTCTCAAAAAGCAAAGCCATTGTCTTGCCAAACAGGTAAAAAAACTATAGAGTGGACTACAGAATGTGAAAAAGCCTTTGAGGATCTTAAAAAAGCCCTTACTAGTCCTGAAATGTTGGGTTTTCCTGATTATAGTGCTGAGGCTTTGCCATTAGAATTGCATGTTGATGCTTCTGACATTGGTGCCGGTGCATGTTTATCACAGAAACAAAAAGACCTACACAAACCTATAGCATTCATTTCAATGACATTTTCTAAAACACAGATGAATTATTCAACCACAAACAAGGAACTTGCTGCTCTGAGATGGGCTGTGAAATCTCTCAGACCATTTTTGGGCTCAACATTTTTTATTATTTACACAGATCATATGCCTCTTATTCATCTTCATAATATGAGTTTGGTAGATGGTAGGTTGGCCAGAACATTAGAAGAATTAAGTGAGTATAATTTTGAAATCCGCCATATTGCCGGGAAAAACAATATTGTAGCTGACACTTTATCTAGATCACCTCATCCAGCTGGAGATGAAGGTTTATTGGGGACAGATAGTG
This sequence comes from Haplophthalmus danicus, assembly GCA_034700045.1. Lineage (NCBI taxonomy): Eukaryota > Metazoa > Arthropoda > Malacostraca > Isopoda > Trichoniscidae > Haplophthalmus > Haplophthalmus danicus. The sequence continues at coordinate 4,866 of JAQGCT010000050.1, read as the reverse complement.
ACAGATACGACGTTATTCCTAGAGGGTTTAAGGTAATTAAAATTAATGGTGGTGGGGATTCATTATTTAAATGTTTGTCAATGTTTGTATATGGTGATCAGGAATCTCATCAGGAACTAAGGGAATTAATAATAGAAGAATTAGATAAACATAGAAATAAGTACAGGTTGAATGGTAAACAATTGAATAAAAAGTTAAACTTAATGAAACAAGTAGGTCAGTTACCCATACCAGAGGCAATCGAGGCTTTCAGTAACCGTAATAAAAGCAGAGTTGAAATATATTATGGTGGTCAAAAACCTATGATTTATGGAGGTCAATTTGAGGAAATTTGCTCATTACAATGTTTAGCAGGTATACATTTTAACTATTTAGAACCTTTGAAAAACACAGTTACAAATAATGAAAAACTTTCCAAAGTAGTATCCATTAATTGTATATTAGTAGCAAAGTCATTAGAAGTACCAATTAGTAATCCAAATATTGCAGAAGAAATAATTTTAGACTGTCAAAAGAAAGATAAACTCTTAGCTCAAGTAATTAAATGTATAAAAAATAATTCAATATTCAGGTCTTCTTTAAAAATGTTCAAACCATATAGGAATAAATTAGTCCTTATTCAGGACATTTTGTATTATAAACAAGATGATAAATATAGATTTGTAATTTCTTTCAATTCTTTAATATCTATTGTTGCTGAATTGCATGCTCAATATGCACACATAGGTAGAAACAAAATAATATCATTAGTATACGAACAACTGTGGCATCCGAGAGTGAATCAAGTTTGTTCAGATGTTTGTCGTTGTTGCCCAATTTGTCAACAAAATAAGGTTTATTCTAATCATATAGTACCACCAACGATCAAAATAATAGCTAGTTGTCCATTTGATTTAGTTTCCATGGATCTTATTCAATATCCAGTAACCTTAAGGGGAAATAAATATGGTGTTCTATTAATAGATCATTTTTCTAAATGGGCTGCAGTAGTGCCAGTAAAAAGGAAAGACAGTAAAACAGTAGCTGAAGTTTTAAAATATCATATGTTGCCATTTTTTCCTAAAGTTCCTAATAGAATTTTAACTGATAATGGGAAAGAGTTCGTATCTGGTCCATTTTTGAATGTATTAAATGAATTTGGAATTAAACATACAACGATTTCTCCACTAATGTCTCAGTGTAACGGAGTTAGTGAGAGATTTTTTAGAAGTTTAACTCAATTTTTAAGAGTTTTAAGTGAGAAAAATCCTTCTCAATGGGATGAAAGATTGCCATCTGCTGTTTTGATATATAACAATACATATCACGCTACGATTAAAATGTCACCCAGCAGCTTTTTATTAACTCGGTCCCATATTGATACCATCTCTAATAGTTTTCCTCAATATTGGAAAGAGGGAAGTGCTGGTTTTGTACCCTACAAAATAGGAACCAAAGTATCTTATAAAGTCCATGCCCCAGGTAATTTAGTTTCTAATAAATTTAAAACTAAGTGGGAGGGACCCTATCATGTAATGGAAATTAAGGGAAATGGTTTGTGTTATTTTCTAAAGAGAGACCCTAATAACTCCTCAGAAAGAATTAAAAAAGCCCATTATAAACAAATAAGAAAGTGGGTAGATATTCCTAAATACTTATTAAAGAACATTACCTTTAGAAATATTTTCTTTGAATATATTGATAATGAAGGGTTAACAGATGTTGATCTTTGTAATGATGACAATCTTGGAAACGAGGCGAAATCGGAACAATTGAAAGATGAGCGTGTAATTGATAATGCCAGTGCGGATGAAAGTATGATTGAGGAATATGGTTTTCTAGATTTAGATTTAGGAAGTACATTTTCAATAGAGGAATTTAATAAATTTCCTGATCTTGTAGCATCTTATAGAAAACTGAAAAATGATTTACAATATTGTAATGCAAATTTTAATAATTCCGAAAGTACCTTTAAATTGCTAGAGCCCAAGGTAGAGATGGTAAATGTCACAGAGGCTGTGCAGTTCGTAGCAAATGATTCAGTGGATGCATGCTTAATTACATCTGATGTCTTATTTTATTCCCATGTTCCCATTGTTGTACCTATAAGTAATTCCACTATTACAGAAACATCAATTTCAGTCACATATTCTACTCCCATCAGGAATTCAAACTTGGTTCTTTCTTTTCAAAGTAATTTAAATATTGATTCTTCATTAAATAATTCCGATTTGTGTCCACGGGACATGCAGCTTCCTGTGTCATTATTTGAAAATTCTCGACCGGAGAATACATTAATGAAAAGTAGGGATAATTCGGTTGACATGGAATCAGGTGGTTCTACTAATTGGTCTGATTTTTTTGCACAATATGGATTTATATCATGTAGTGATGCCAGTGATTTAACTGGATTCATGGCAGAATTGGATTCCTCGGATAGTTATATATTATTGGATCTTTTTCAAACACTCTCGGCTGAATCCGAATGTTCTGTTGTGACTGGGGAAGAATGCGCTGTAGTTGATTCGGGATTGCAAATAGAGCATCCTCGAATTATGAATGAAAGTTTGGTTGAATCTACGGTGCCAGAGATAACCTTCGATCACCGCCCTCTGACTCGTTCCCGAGGTGTGGCATTGGAATTACCCAATGTGCAGTCCCGCATTTTAGAATATCGATGTAGAAGGAAATAATGGTATATTGATAATTGTACTATATTATGCTAATATTTATTATGTCAATAATTGTCTTTTTTCTCGTCTTGTCTCTTTAAACCAACTGATGACCAATATGTCCATGATCCAACTGTAAGTTAAAACTATGTTTATTGGTGAATGTTTTGATCAACAATGACAATTAAAACAATTAATGAATTTTTTTAATAATAGATGTTAATTAATAGTTTATGGTAACGAATATGATAATTGTATTAGATTATAAATATTTAGATAGTCATTTATTGATACTGTTGATTGATAACTATAACTGATAATCATTTGTATTACTGATTGAATTTTTGTCTTGTCAGTGCTATATATTAATCTATATATTATTACAGAAGTGGAATGATTAGCCTTTAAAGACTTGGAAGCTGGCCTATTCTGAGAAGACGAGCCTTATCCTAAAGTGAAACCTGGTACTTTGAAAACAAAGTGACCCCACTCATTGAATAGACGTCAAGGGTATAGATACTTCTCAATACATAGCAATGGATTCGAGAAAAAAAAAGAAAACCACAAAAGAAAAAAATGAAAAAGGAATTTCTCGAACTATGGTGTAATTCCATCTGATTGTGTAAAAAGCTTGTATCTTTTAATATAATAATTCCCTTGCGGGCTCGTGTGGGCCAGTTTCTCAGGTCTGTGTTTTAATGTATCGAAAATGAATTTTAATACTAAAGTACTGTATGTAGTATGTCTTGAATGTCAATTAACCTAAGGAAAAAAAATAGTAAGGGTTCAATTTTAATGGGGAAGAGTATAAAGGTGTGGCCTTTACTCTGATAGATAAATGAATATTTTACAACCAACCAATTATTACCACTCTCTTGCGACAGAAACTAAAATTAAAAAAATACTTGACGAACGAAATTCTTGTAACTTTCAAACTGTGTGAAATACTTTATATTTTGTGATAATTATTTTTTAAAATCTTTTGAAGTATATTTATTAGGAATTCTTTATTTCAGAATTTATTTACTATTTCACTGGAAGTAAAATTTATTTTTGTAAAATTAAAAATTTGATTTAAATCTCCCTTCTTTAAGGGTAAGTTACCGAAATTTATATTTAGATTTTTATTCGTATGAATTTTAATTATACGACTTTTTAGATTTTTGATTAAAGTGTTTACTTTTGTTCCAAACCTGAATCATAAAACTTGTTAGATTTTAGTTATTCATAAATGTTTAGATTTCAAATGTCTAGATTTTTTGTAGTAAATTCGTTAAAAATATTCTAATGAATACAAAAAAATAAAATAATTTAAAGTATGTAAATTAAATTGCCGTTTTGATAAGATAGTTGTAATTTCAAGATACATTCTTGTCTAGAATATATTTAGGCAAACTAACTTTAAGATTTGGATTTTTATTTTTATTTGTTAAAATGAATTAAAGTGAAATATTTTGAATCTTTTGTATGGAATGATATAACTTAAAACTATACGTTCACATTTATGAAAAATTCATAAAAACGAACTTTTCGTTTTTTAAATATATATATATATATAGCTTAATTTATTTATAGGTTTCGGTTTTGGAGCTTTGTTGGAAGCTCAAAGTTTTGACGATTGTAAGATCGCGAGATTTGAATTCATTGCCTGGTCTGGATTTCCAATTCAGGAGCTTTGCATTTCTAAGTTTCAACATTGGAGATAACAGGAAGTCGCTACTTGAACTTTTCTTGTGATGACCAACTAACATTAGTGGGGTCATTTTTTGATGATGTAAGATTTTTTTTGTTAATATTATTTTTTTGTAAAAGAAAAAATTATGGTGTTAGCAGAACTCATTGAAAAGTTTATGTACAAATAATATTTATATAAGGAAATATTTTACGACTTCTTTCTAACTGGCATTATCGAGTGCTAGTTTGATTATATGAGGTTTATCGTGTGGATTTAGGGACATAGTACAGGTCTATTATTATTATTATCGACCTTGTTTAATACAAATCGTTCCGAATCTATCGATTTGAAATAAAAAAAAGTTGTAAATTTTTTTTTACTAGCAGCATTAAGATTTTTTTTCTTCATTAAGACATTGCTGTATTAACCGAAAATCTTGCCACTAGTTTTGTGATTACAATAATAAACATCGTTATTTTCATTTAAAAATTTATATATATATATATATATATATATATATATATATATATATATATATAT
>JAQGCT010000049.1:0-10358 GCA_034700045.1 Haplophthalmus danicus | reverse complement strand
TATATATATATATATATAGAAAAAAAAATTTGTGTAGAACTATATATATATATATATTTATATATATATATAGTTCTATTTGTAGTACTTATCAATTTGAAGATTCAAAGGTGATGAAATATGGTCCAAAATGGAGGTAGAAACGCTATATGCAGTTTATAAGAGAAGTTGGATTCCTTCTATAAATTAGCGATCTCATAGAGTTGCCACTATAACTCTAATCGTTGGTGCGTGATGATTTTCTATAACATGAGCTTCTTCTACGGCTCTGTATGGCACAGTAGGCTATCTTGAAAGTCACCAATTGACTTGCCCTTAATCCGAAGTGGTTTTACTAGTTTTCTTTGTTGAAAATTCGTACAGAAATTCCGTAGATTTTACTGCATTGCATGCAATAAAAATGCAAGCAAACGTGATTTTAAATTAAAGGCACTTTATGCTAACGCTTTTTTAAATAAGTGTCTTTTGTATAGACGTATTGTAAGCTCTTGACGCTTATAGCATTTGTCTATTTATTCGTATATTCAAGTCCATAGTAAAGAATAACAAAGTCTACTTGTTCGTAGCCATCTTTCAGGAGGTTAAAACGTACCTTCTTTGTTTTTGTTAATTACGGAAGTTTTGGTTCCGCCTCGCTGGTTTAATGCAACTCTTCAAGTCGTTGTTTGTATACGGTTATTTATTCTTACTAGGACAATTCAATCGAAGAAACTATTTATCTTTTATTTCAATAAGCGATATACTTTAAAATATCAATAAACAATGCACTTTAAAATAAGATACAGTCGCGTTAAATATATTTTTCAATATAATTTTGCAAGTATCGGCAAACAAACTTGTTTACAAAAAACTTCAAGCAATATACACGCTAAACCAATTGAAATCAGCACAAAATAATAATCTTTAGGCTAACACACCTAAATGGATTAAAGTAGCTATAGGCAAGCTAAAAAATAATAATCATAAGACTAATATGTCTCTCTTTTTATACTTTTTCTAAGATGCAGAAACAAAGGAAATTTTGACGTAACGTTACTACGTAATAAGGTCAAAGATTAATTTTTATTCTTACTAAAAAATATAAATAACTGGCTTCAAATTTATAAATATAACCTATTAACCTTATATTTGAAAACAAATTTAAGAACATAGTTTAATATTTATAAACACATTTAAATTTTTGTAATAGTTATTAACAATAATTAATGAAATAAAGTTTTGAGAAACAGGACTTGGTTTTATGTTACAAATGTTCTTTAATCACGTATACAACATTACAAAGTTTCAAAGAATCGATATTAGAATAATATATTGAACATTAAAATTGATTTATTAAATTACAATAAGTATTTCAAGGGTACAAATCCATAAAAATAACATTACCCGTAAGAAACAAAAGTACTAGACTAAACAATTGTAAATAAATTTTAATTTCTTAATTATATTATTAAACACTGGCATAATTAATATGTCGAATGCAAATAAAATTATAGCGAGACTTACATGAGACCAAATGGGCATAATCCAATTTAAAATGACCTGTTTTAACCTTTTATAAAACTTGTTGTGTAAATTATGTCTTTCTTAATAACAAATTTAATCTAAATTTGAAAGTATTTCCCCCAAGGAAAAATCTTGCATACATATCATACATACAGTACTATTGAAACAGAAAAAGCGGTATAATTTACAAACAATAAGCAAACTAGCATGCGAATACAGCAATTTGGCGTAGAATGAGCAAGCAATGGATGACGAAAACAAATATTTGTTCGACCTATTTTGTTAGGTTTTTACAAATACGAAGAAATTCAATTGAAACGTAAATGGTGTATAATATGTAAGATTATAACGTGACTGTCTAGATATGCTGATGCATAAGTATCAATAAATTGATCATAAATTTGAGTGAGTTTAGTTAAATTATAAAATATCTAAGTACTTAAATTTGTATTATAAACGAAAAGGATTTTAGAATTTAAATAGTTTTTTCATCGAATATTATGGCGTGCACTCCACAAATACCGATAAGAGTTTGAGAAGGATTCTCAAGAAGAATACATTTGTATCGGATGATACTATGTATCGAAAATTGAAAATAACGTAATTAAAATTATGTTAGCCTGTAGGCTAGAATGTAAAACTAAAATTAGATTAAATTTAGCATTTCTTTAAGTTATAAAAAAATAATAATAATGTCATAATATTTATATAGATGATAAATAAATGATTATAAATATAACACGATTAAAATAATAAATGAGTATATAAATATTTTATATACTACTGGATCACTTAGAATTAATGGTGATTTATTAAAGATAAATATTAATAAACACTGTAAGTTTACTTAAAAATATTCATTTTAAACAAAGTTTTAGAGTTGAGGTTTATAGTCTACAGAAAACTTTTTACGCAATCGTTGCGTAATAGGGAGTCTACCTGATGGAGTAACAGAACTTTCTTCGGTAGATTTAGGTTTGCCTGATCCAAACGGGCTTTTCAGAATAGAAGAGAAACTCCGAGGTTTCGAAGAACTCACTGACGAATCCACTGAAGGCGGATTAGTTTGTTGCCTTGCTTCATATGAAGAGGTATGGGGCATAAGTTTAATTTTAGGATTAGTTGGAGTCCGTAGACTCCTGACGGGGTCGACTGTTCCTTCTGGAGTTGTTTCAACTGGTGAAGAAGGTAAATTAGGATCACTTCGAAGACGGTTCTGACGAGTTTTTGGAATGGCACCTTGCTCGTAATAAGCAGTAGATTCCCTGGTAGCAGTATCTCTAGAGGTAGAGGTATGCATTTTACGCCTAGGTATGCTAGGTAATTGGGGACGGTCATCCTTTGTCGAAGAAGAGGCTAGGGAGTAGCTATTGTCCACCGAAGGAAGAGTTGAAGCAATAGGGTTTTGCTTTCCTTCACGTCTATCCATTGGGTAAGAGCCTAAAGAATCAGACATAGAAATTTCCATGCTTGTAGAAATACTATGTGGAGTTGGAGAAGAGTCGGGGGTAGGTGACCGGTGCCTAGCCTGAGCTCGAGTGAAAGGTCTCGACTCATTTTTGAGATAGTTCCGTCTGGGTCGTGGCCATGGTTTGTAGGTTGGATCCGTCCTCCTATTATCAAGTGGAGTACGAGCAGATTTATCGTAAGTTCTCTGTTGATTATATTCTACGGATGACATAGAAGAACTAGAAAAATCTAGAGGTAGAGGCGTATCCCTTTGACTGAACTGCAGTGTGGGTTGTTTGGGACTGAACGTCCTGCTTGAAGAATGTTGAGATGCAGGCAGCGACCTGGACTCGGTAGCGGGAGTGTCGTACAAACTAGAAGACGGTGCTCGCTTTAGGGGCGGAGCCACTGGCCTAGATTCAGTTTGCGATTGTGCGGGACTGGGGCTCAACGGAGAAACTCGCGACTTCTGTTGTAGATTTCCGGGAGAAAAAATTTCCGGAGGTGGCGTAGCCAAACGAGGAGGGACATAGGTTTGTTCAAGAATTCTGGGTTGCATCCCTTGCCTCCAGAGTGGTAAAGTCTCTTCCGAGTCCACTCTCGTAGGTTGAGGTGGTACTGGCTGGAGTACCGGAGAGGGTTGAACAACTTGACTAACAACCGGAAAAGAGGGAGTATAGTCATCATCATCACTGCCCGAATGATCACTATTTTGGTCCGTGGGTGGAAGAGGAGGCGCGTCAGCAGCATCATCTCCACTAGGAGTAGTGGGTTTCGGTTTAGGCGCAGAAAGATGCTGCCTATCTGGTTCAGGAACTAACTTAATGTTATCTTGATGGACGATAGAAGTTTTCATCGTTTTAAGGTCCATAATCTCGAACCTATTTTTTCCCATATCACGCATGATGCGGTAAGGGCCCACCCAGGAAGGGGCAAATTTTTTAGTCATTCCTGGAGGTTTAACGGCAGCAAGATAACAACGATAACCGGGCTTGATAATACGCTTCTCAGCATTGGTTCTCGAATGCTGTGTTAGCAGGTTTTTCTCAGTCTTTTCGGCGAGATGAGTTCTTGCTAAGTCAAAAATAAGAGCGGCGCGTTCATACATTTCGCTCATGCACTCTGTGTCCAATTTAGGGACGGGCGCGTCTGACTCGAAAGCCATATCAAAAGGCATCCTCTTGTCATAATGATAGAGGACAAAATGAGGAGTATCTCCTAAAGTTTCGTTATAGGAGGAGTTTAAGGCGATCTGGGCGAAAGACAAACATTCATCCCAGTTGGTGTGGCTAGCATTGACTAGAGACTTCAAGTATGCAGCAATCTTGGCGTTCTGACGTTCAACTAAGCCATTCGCAGCCGGATGCCTTACAGTAATTTCTACCTTCTTGACGCTACTAAGACGAGCAAGTTCCTTAATGACTGCAGAAGTGAACTCTGGAGCATTATCAGAAATAAGAACAGAAGGGACACTATGAAGGACGAATACATGCTGTAAAATAGCACGAGCGATCACTTCAGTTTGTCTACTAGGAATAGGTACTAACTCACAGTACCTAGTAAGTTGATCAACAAAAACCAACAGATATTTATTTCCACGAGAAGTGGTTTTAAAAGGTCCCATAATATCCATAGCTACTCGTTCGAACGGTAACGTTGCTAGAGGGTACTGATGGATAGGGGCGGGTTGTGAAGCTCTGCCTTTAAACTGTTGGCAGACCTCACAACGTTTACAGAAATCATCAACTATCTGCGTCATTTGAGGAAAATGGTATCTTTCTTTGAGACGTATAACAGTACGCTCAGTACCATGATGACCACTTCCTGGAGCGCTGTGGCATAAAGTGATAGCGGCATCAATAAGGTCGTCTGGAAGTTCAAGATACTTCTTCCCGCTCGTGTCTTTGTAAAACAAAATATCCTTAGAAATAAAATAAGGAGTATTTATATATCGATTCTCGCGACAAGCTTCAACGAGTTCGATGATCGCTTTAACCCGTGAACATTTCTTCTGACGAGAGATCACGGTTTCACGATCGAGGACTGGAAAAGTTTTAACAGTAAACACGTTTGGATTATTCAAACGGCTTAAATAGTCGGGAACGAAGTGTTGTTTCCCCGGCGTATAAATAATAGTAGGATTATAAGAACCCACTTTGAGTGCCCATCTAGTCATGCGACCTTCAGGCTGCTTGTCTTTAAACAAAGAAGTTAAAGCTCGGTGGTCTGTGTGAACCTCTACCGGGTATCCATAAATGATGTTCCGAAATTTGGAAAGAGCGAACACAACTGCCAAAGCTTCTTTCTCTGTGACGGTATAATTACGCTGGCACTTGTTCAGAATCTTACTGGCAAAGGCAATGGGTAACTGTTTTCCATTTTCATCCTTCTGTGCTAAGACAGCACCCATTCCATAACTGCTGGCATCGCAAGCTACGATAAAAGGTTTAGAGAAATCTGGAAATTGTAAAATAGGTTCAGCCAACAGAAGATCTATTATCTGTTTAAAAGCTGATTGTTGTTCGATGCCCCATTCAAAAGGAACTGACTTTTTGAGTAGGTTAGTCATGGGCCGAGCAATGAGAGAAAATTTAGGGATCATGTGGCGATAAAAACCAGCGAATCCCAGAAATCTCTGGATCTCCTCTATATTTTTAGGAGCAGGGTAAGAAGTTAAAGTGTCAGTCTTGCTTGGATCGGGCTGTATGCCCCTTTCAGAAATGAGACATCCCAAGAACACAAGAGATTTTTTGAAAAATTGACACTTAGAAAGTTTTAAGCGCATGTTAGCGTGACGGAGACGCTCAAATACATCATGCAGCTTGTCATAATGTTCCTCAATAGTCTCACTAAAGATGACGAGATCATCTAAATAAAGTAGACAAGATACACCGATGCTTCCAGCGAGTGCCATTTCCATGCAACGCTGGAAACTGGAAGGCCCATTTTTCACACCGAACGGCAAACGATTAAATTCAAAATGCCCTCGACTAGTGGAGAATGCGGTGTACTGTTTAGATTCATCTTCCACTTCCATATGCCAAAATCCACTCAAGAGATCGCAAGTGGTGAAGATCTTAGCTTTACCGATCGTTTGGATAACTTCTTGCATGACTGGAATGGGAAAACGGTCGGGAATAGTATGTAGATTTAACTTACGGTAATCTACACAAGGTCTTAGTGTTCCATCTTTTTTCTTCACCAAAATAAGAGGTGAATTCCAGGGGCTGATTGAAGGTTGAATCACGTCTTGCTCCAACATCTCTTCGACATGAGTTTCTAAGATTTTCTGTTGGGAATGAGGGACGCGATAAGGAGGTACATATATAGTCTTTGTACCTGGAACAAGGTTGATCTGGAACTTAGAGATGGTAGTCTTTCCTACTACATCTCCTTTGAGAGCGATGACATCTCTATTTGTCGCTAGGAAATCAACAAGAAAATCAATTTGGGATTTGTCATGTAAAACATCTGCCTCTGGATCTTTGGAAGAAGATGATGATACTACCTTACGGTATTCTTCTTTAATACGACGAACATCTAAAGCGTCGGAGCCTGTCTTCCTAATAACAGGGGCGGTCTCTTCCATAGACAATTTGGCGTTTCCCAAGAAAGTATTTTTTTGTAAGGTTATCTCCTTAGGACTAAAGTTTGAGACTTCTACCAAGAGATGTCCGTTGTCTGTGGTTCCTAATGATTGAGCAAGGCCTAAGCCTGAGGAAATTATTTCCTTTTCGACAACTACGTCTAGGCGGTCTGGAATATATTTGAATGAAGAATTTTCTACTCTAACCATCATTAAGTTTCTGGTATAAGGTTGAAGGGTCTTCTGTTCTGGAACCTTTAAGATGAACTCTTCTAAGCCTAGGGGCTTCGGAGGAATTTCTTTAGATCCCGGGGAAGTGAATTGACTGGGGTCGCATCTGCGCAGGGAGACTATCCTGTGGGGTAAGTCCAGAGAAGCCGGTTTAACTATAAGCTTCCTTGTAGAACAGTCTATAGTCCAGGGAGCTTTATTTAATATATCTACACCAAAAAGTAGATCAGTGGGGTAGTTAACTTCATCTCCCACAATATGGAAAGTAGATCGACATTCTCTGTGTCCTACGACGTATGTTAAGCGAACACTGCCGTAACTCTTCAAAGAAGTTGAAGAGATCCCTTTAAAATCAAACTTAGGTGAATTAACTCTAAGTTCTTTATTCTTCATTCTTTTGAACGTTCGCTGTAGTTTATTTAAATACGATCGTTTGATTAAAGAAACTTCACTTCCGCTGTCAAGACAAGCAGAAGCTCTTTCTGGAATATATACAATGCGAAGTTTTAAAATATAAACTTCACCAGGAGGGTCTTCTTCGCTGGCGGTAGAAGATTCAGAAGTTTCGGACGTAGTATCTGAATCTACAGGTCTGGGTGTACTTCTGGACGGGTTTTTTGACTCGAGTAGGGTCCCTTGGTCTAAAGTTCGAACATTAGCAACGCATGAACGAGGTTTCTTCCTTTGAGCTGATTCTCCGGAAGTCGACGGGGGAGTCCTACTCTGCGCTATTAAAAATCCTGGCTTTGATCATTGAAGTATTCATTCTGGTCAGATTCGTCACTATCAACTTGATAAGAAGGAGGAGGGGCTGTGACCATACGACGAACTTCTTTCTTCTGGCCTTGTTGATAAGGCGGAGGAGCTTTTTGTTGGGAAGTGTAACCCTTAGTTGTTTGAGGACCGTTGTTGGGCTTAGTAACCTGTTTGGAAGAAGATTTATAACCAGAGTTAGAAGTCTGATTACTTTGGCCAGGTTTTCCAGAAAACTTTGAGCGGCGGTCCTGTCTGTCCCACTTAGTACCGGAACAAGCGTCTGTAGTTCCACGCTTATGGGGTGCTTTGCAATGTCCGCAAAAAGAATTGGAGTTACAATCTCGAGTGTGATGACCAAGTCTTTCACAATTGTAACAAAAGTAGACTGAATTGTAGGAGGTTTTATCTGCATTTTTATTAGCAAGGTTCTTGCTTTTGGGGTTACCTTTGGGTCCTCCTTGTTGAGGGGTCTGTCCTTTATTTGGGAAAACAGAGCGCACATTTGGGTTGGCAGAAATAGTGCAATGCCCAGCAGTGAAAGCTGCATCTTTTTGGGCTATCATACTAATCTGTTGAAGATAAGTGTGCTTTAGATGTACTACTTCATCAATATATTTTTGGAATTTAGGAGCGCACTCCTTGTAAATCATTTCATATAAAATGAATTTGACGCAGTCTTCGTCCATGTCTTTTCCAAAAGTAGCTTTAAAGATAAATTTAAGATTTTCCATTCCCTTAAGAAGCTGAGTGGAAAATTGATTTATTGGAACACCTTTAGTCCAATTTTGCTTTAACAAATAATGGAAAGCTTTCAGAGGTTTTGTCTCTTGGCCACCTCCGAAAGTGACCTTCATAAAAGTTTTGAATGAATCCCAAGAAGAGACTGTGAGAAAATCTGGGGCGGTGTCAACAATGATTTTAGCGTCACCCTCTGTGTTATTAATGAACAGTTTGGCCTGTGATATCTTATACAGATCAGTTAAAGAGTCGGGAGGGAAGTCACGGCTAAAGTACTCTTCCAAATTTAAGAGCCAAGAGTTTACAGATATACCAAGCTGTTTTCCGTCTTTTTGGCCACAGAATAAAGGAACAGGTGACGGTAAAGAAGTTAACTGAGATATGTTAAAACGCCCAGCTTGGTTGGCAGATGGAATGTAAACATTCTGAGCTGCCAATGGAGATTGCTGCGAGCTATCTGGAACCGGATGCGGGTTTATAACCGGCGGTGGTGCAACGGATAGCGTACCGAACGGCGGTGCGGAGTAAGGGACCGGTGGCGAGTTTATAACCGACGGTGGTGCAACGGATAACGTACCGAACGGCGGTGCGGAGTAAGGGACCGGTGGCGGGTTTATAACCGACGGAGGCGCAACGGATAGCGTACCGGGCGGTGGTACGTAGTAATGCATAGCAGCATATTGATGTGCAGGATACGGTGGCTGAGGTAAAGGCGCAGCCCCGGGATATCCCCCATAATATGGATAGCTTAAATATGGCTGCTGATAATGACCATAACCACTTTGGGACGTAGCAGAAGACGCCGCCATAAAGGTTTGAGAAGTCACATGACCCCCATTAGAGTCAGATGCATTAGAAGCAACAATACCTTCGCTAGTAGAGTTCCCAGAAATTTGTGAAACGTTAGCATTTGTAATGGTATCACTGGTTGAATTGACAACACCAGCGGGGTTAGGAAAATTTAATTCCCCTTGCATCAATTCACCTCCTTGTACCCCCGCTAAGGGTTCAGGATTTGGTGCTGGGTCAGACATAGTTTAAAATTAACTATCAACCCAAAAATAAAATGTATATATATATATATATATATATAGTAAATAAAAAATATATATAATAAATTCTTATTCTGCTAAGCAGAACGAGGTATTTAGATGTATTAGAATTATATTTAAAAGTTAAAATTTCATGGAATTATGAAGTATTTAATTTTACTTTAAATATAACAAAATATAACTACCTTTAGATATAGAAACTTTAGTTTTAATCTAGAGGATAACCACTAAACAAGCAGTTTTTACGATGATGGGTGTGTGTGGATTTGACGAATTTAAAAATTCTAGTATATATATTTACACACAACCCGAAAATTAAAAGAAATCATTTAAAGGAATTTAATTATGTTACTTTAGAGTACCTAATGTTTAAAATTCATATATATATATATAGTATATATATATAATAAAAAAAACACCATATATTAAAATTTTAAATTTTATGAGTTCAAATTATTTTTTGTGTAGTTTATATTGCAAATGCAAAAAATAAAATTGAACGATTAGATAAATTCTATAAAAATATTCGAAAACAACAAAAAAAAATTTGTTTTGATTTTTAGATTTCAAGCAATTCTATCGGCAAGAAATTATCATGCGTAGAGGTAGTTGAGAGATTTTAACTTCATTTGCAACTTTCATTCAACCTTTAGTACATAAAATAATACCGACACTTATGAAAATAATATTAATTTCAAAATGTAGTAAATAAATCTCCCTCAGATCAAGATTTGTTTATTACACTTTGTAATATTAACTGATCTATTGCTTCAATGATATTAAATAGATCTGCCTCTGTTCCAGATCTGTTTATTAACACTGAAGTATGGCTATAGTAAATTGATATATACAATATCGATTTATAATAGTCAGAAAAATATTTATTAATAAATTCCGGTCTTTATATTTCGTGGACATGAAAATTTCTTTCTACAAAAAAAATTCACAAACCACGAATATATATATATATATATAAATTATGCACACTCACATGCATGTATATATACACATACATACACGCATACACGTACGTGGATGTATAT
>JAQGCT010000048.1:0-10402 GCA_034700045.1 Haplophthalmus danicus | reverse complement strand
AAACCCATTATAATTTAGCGAGGCACGTTGCTAAATTTACGTAGAGTGGTACAACTTTACATAATATTCTTTGTAAATTATTTGAGTATTCCCTTAATAATTTATTATAATACTTTTGAAAGATTATTATGTTTAAATCAATAACTAACTTATTAGAACGCCAGAAATATTAGTTCTATATATATATATGATGTTGTTAACTAACTATCTGACTTTAAATCCAATCTCCTCTCTTATATAAGTTGCCTTTATACTTAAAAGAACCTTTTTTATAAACGCCTGTTCTAAAAGAGCAACTAAAATCTCAAACTGCCTTTGATTGCTTGTCACGTACTACCAAATCTTTAAATATAAAAATATTGAAATACTATTTAGATGAATTGATCATAATATTTTGTGATATTGTATATCTTATTAAAAATTCTCTGAATCCCATAATTTAAATAATAAATATTATTTTGTTAGCAGATCTTTTATTATACTCCAACCTAATAGTTTATTGTTATCATATGGTTTTGAGGTCGATTGAATAATAAGTAAAAACAATGCAAGTATCTGGAATGATTATTAAATTTCTTCACAATATTTTAACATCAATCTAAAAGGCAACTATAAATAATCAAATATAACAGAAAAGTTATAAATTTGGTGGCTGCGGTTAGGACGATTAAAAAGTAAAGACTTAAAACTATTAATATTGTGATAAAATAATACTTTAAAATCCTTAACTTTCGTACTTTAAAAATTTGATAACAATTTGTAATTCTATGGTTGGAGTTTTTCTTTAAAATTAAATTCATTTATTCATTTAAAAATATATAGTTAAAATTGCTGATAAACAATTGTACATTTGGTACATTAATTGTATTTAACTTTATTAAAAAGGTAAATAATAAAACAAAGGTTCAATTTATTGTATATATATAAGAGATTAGATACCTGACATATAATATTAGTTGACGATGAACGAAAGTTTACTTGATATAGACTTACCACAGACGAATAATAATAATACAAATAACATGGCTAGTGAAGGATCATCTTCCGAAAATGGTATGAAATCTCATATATCCTTTTCACATGTATTAGGTAAGTTATCTGCTTTTGATGGTAAACAAAATATAATAACATACTTAAAACAATTTGAAACCCGTGCAAATTTAGAAAAATGGGACGAAATAAGTAAGGTAGAAATTCTTAAATGTCTTTGCATCAATAATGCGAGAACATATCTTGACACTAACCCAGAACTATTAGAGGCGGATTACATAACGCTTAAAAATTCACTAATTGCCAGATATAAAAACATAATTTCACGTCAGGAGGCGTACCTAAAAATCAATGGAATTTATCAGGGTAATAAATCAATTAAAGAATATGTAAATAATATAGATACAACAAGTGCAGAAATTTCAGACGTATTAGAAGAATTTAAAAAACAGGAAAATAGAGAACAATTTTTAATTGCAATCTTTCAACAAGGACTTACGTATGAAATAAAGAAACTAATTGCTATACACGAATACGACAGTTATTTCCAATGCATCCAAGCAGCTTTAAGAGCTGAAAAGGTAATTAGAAAAACATACAGTAATGTAAATAACACGCAAGAAGAAAGGCAAATCCAAAAATTATGCTGGAGATGCGGTTCTCCAAGTCATTTACAACACAAATGTGACAAATGGAACAACCATCAACCTAGACTGCAATATAATAACTTCCAAAATCAAAATTATAGTCAGTATTATAACAGATCGAATCAACAGGATCAATATAACAATAATAATAAATACTATAATAATGGTAATCAACAACGTAGAGATGATAGATATGGTCAACAAAATAATAATAATAATAATAATCAACAGAGAAGATATAAAAATAATGGTGGAAATGGTAACAATTACAATAATAATTGGCGAAATGATCAAAGAGATAATCGCGTAAATAATAATAATAATAATTATCAAAATAGGAGTTCAAAAAACTAAATAACAGGCCCTTTAATTCTAAAAATTGTAATATAAATATTCGAAATCCTGTAATAGAATTGACTGTAAATGGTTCAAAACAATTAGTATTTATTGACACAGGATCTGCTGTTTGTATAACCTCTGTAAAATTTATAAATAATTTAGTTGAAAGGGGCCTGATCTCAAATGAATATAAAGAAAACGACTTAATTATTACTTCAGTAAATGGTGAGTCTCTAAATATTGTTGGAAAAATTAAATTAGAATTTATAATAAATAAAAAGATTCAAGAACACTATATATATGTAAGTACTCATGTAACTTTCCCTGGAGAAATACTAATTGGTAGAGATCTTTTATCAAAACTAGGAAACATAAATTTTGACTTAAAAGAAGGATATATATTTATAAAAGGAAGTGGATATAAAATACTTGATGCGACAGAAAATAATGAACAAAATCATACGGGATTTAGTACATACAAATATAATAAACAAAATAAAATAGCTAAATTAGAAAATAAACTAGTATTGCAAGCCTCTTCTTTCACTCACAGTTGTGCCACGATCTCAAAAGATTGGATAAATAAGTATGTTGTTATAGAACCAAAAATAAAGATAGATAATGTATTTGGAGGAGCAATTTTCACAAAGGTAAAAGAAGATTGTAAAATACCAATTGCAATAGCGAACTTTACAGATCGTGAAATAATTTTAGATTCTAAACATTTTATTGGAGAAATTATACCTGTAGAACAAGAAGGCGAAATATTTACAATTCCGGATACAATAGAAGAAAAAGATGCCTTTGATTTAAATAAACTAAAATTATCACATTTGGAAAATAAACAGAAAAATAAACTTAAAAAACTCCTTACCAAATATAAAGACGCCTTTGCACAGAATGAGAATGATATAGGCTTATATAAAGGAATTAAACATACAATCGACACTAAAGATAACCCCCCTGTATTCACTCGACAGTACAGACTGCCTCGAGCTGTTTTACAAGAGTTACAAGAGCAAGTAGATAATCTAGAAAAGATAGGCGTTATCAAACAAATAGACGGCCCATGGTCATGTCCGATAATCCTAATCAAGAAAAACGACGGAAGTTCGAGATTTGTCTATGACGCTAGAAGTTTAAATGCTGTTACTACGCCTGCTGTAATGTCAATGCCGAGAATAAATGACGTATTAAGTTCACTAAATGGTGCCGCATATTTTACAACTTTAGATGCTTTGAAAGGTTTTAATCAAATAGAATTAGAGGAAGAAGATCAAAACAAATGCGGATTCCTAGCACCTAATAATCTTAGATTTTGTTTCCTCAGAATGCCTTATGGATTAGTAAATAGTAGTTCGACTTTTTGTAAAGTATTAACATGTCTATTTAAAGAAGAATTGAATAAATATATACAAATTTATGTAGATGACGCAATAATCTATTCAAAAGACTTTGAATCACATTTAGAAAACTTAGAAACTGCATTAGAAAAATTTAAAAATTCGGGTCTAAAATTGAACTTTAATAAATGTTCCTTCGCTCAAATTAGCACAAAATATTTAGGTCATATTATTTCTAAAGAAGGTATTGAAATTGATCCTATTAAAACTCAAGGCATACTAGATTTTGGAACGCCCAAAAATGCAAAAGCTGTAAGAAGATTTATTGGTATGGTGGGCTATTTTAGGAAGTTCCTTAAAAATTTATCCAAAATTACCGAACCCTTAACAAGACTTACAAAGAAAAACGTTAAATTTGTATGGACAGAGCTGGAAGAAAAAGCATTTAAAGAATGTAAAGCATTATTAATATCTCCTGAACTCTTGATTCATCCAAATTTCGATGAGCCCTTTTATTTACACACCGATGCAAGTGATACAGCTATTGGATCCGTCCTAACGCAGAAGATAGATGGCGATGATCGTCCTGTAGCATACTATTCAAGAAAGCTGACTGACACAGAAGGTAGGTATACCACGTCTGAGAAGGAAACTTTAGCATTAGTATATTCAATAAAACATTTTGATTATTATTTATATGGTAAGAAATTTTATGCAATTGTAGATCATGCAGCTTTAAGGTACATATTTAAATTTAAAAACTCATCTCCACGTATTGCCAGATGGTCATTATTACTTACACAATACAATTTTGATATTGTATTTCGACCAGGTAAAGAGCATCTTGTTCCCGACTGCCTTAGCAGGAGTATTAACTACATTGATATAAATAAAAATACTGAAAAATTATTTTGCTCAGAAAATGTACGCAAAGAACAACTAAAAGATCCTAAATGGCGTTCAATTATAAATTATTTTGAAAAGAAAAATTACGAGAAAGTACCAAGAGACATAGATCTTTTCAAATTTGTAATAAAAGATAAGTGCCTTCATTACTTACATCAAGGAAGAAACAATAGCATCATTGAAACTGTTGTGGTACCAGATAGTTTGAAATTACATGCATTATATGTAGCCCATAATTCTGATCTCAATTTTCACAGCGGATTCTTGAAAACCTGTAAAAGAGCAGAAGCATTATTTTATTGGCCAAACATGAAGAGAGATATTAAAGAATATACAGAAAGATGCATAACATGTCAACGAATCTCCCCTTATGGTACAATACAAGCCCCATTACAGCCTTATAATAATATATCATCTCCTGGAGTTCATGTAGGAATCGACATAGTTGGTCCTCTACCTGAATCTGATAATGGTAATAAATATATATTTACCATAATTGACCATTTTTCACGCTTCCTGCAAGCTTACCCTATTAATAACATTCGTAAAGAGACAATAGTTAACTGCATTATTAAATATTTTACAAATTTTGGTCCAGTCAAAAATATTACTTTAGATAATGGAACTCAATTTACATCTAATCTATTCAAAAGTGTTGCTGCTGAATTCCAAACTAAATTACATTATTGTTCTCTGTTTCACGCTCAATCAAACTCTAAAGTCGAAAGGAGCCACAGAACCATTAAAAATGCCCTTTCTTCAGTATTAAAATTAGAGAATCATCACAGTTGGGAAAGTTATCTAAATTTTATAGTATTAGCTCTAAATACCTCTTATAATAGCTCCATTAAAGAAATACCATATTATATACATTTTGGAAGAGACGCAGTCATACCCTTATCTGATATGTTAAATACTGCAAAAAATTATAATACAGATTTAAATAACTATAGAACTTTTATAATACCTAAGATGCTAAAAGCCTATGAAGAAGTGGAATTGAACGACAAAATATCTTCAGAAAAAGGAAGAAAGTACACACCTATAAAGAATTATTCTGAATTTAAAATTGGAGACTTAGTTCTACTTAAAAATAATTATAGAATTGGTTCAGGTTCTAAGTTTAAACCAAGATGGCTAGGACCTTATAGAATAACTAAGCAAATAACAAAAGTTAATTTTGAACTAAAACATTTATATGAACCACACAAAAGGGATGAAAGAAGTCATGTAAACAGACTAAAAAGATTTAAAACTCCTTTTAAATTATTTGAACCTATATTGAAAAATGACAATGAAATTATAGAAAATACTGAAAGTGAAACAGATGAAAGTGAAGATGATGACTATATTCAAGATAATGAAGACAATGATGAAATAAGGCCTATAGTTGAAAATCAACATGTAGAAAATATTATATTGAATGAAAATGAAATTGTAGAAAATAATATAACTGAAAATGATGAAAATGATAATAATAATGAGAATATTTCAATTAATGATAGTATGGACGTTAATGTTGATAATAATGAACATGCAAATGATAATAGAAATGCAAATGGTTACCAACTACGCTCATTAGGTCCGGTTGAAATCGATCTAAGACCGCCAAACAGACCACTTGAATATAAACCTATAACTAAGTAAATAAAAGAGTTTTGATATATTTAAAGGTATATATATATGCCTATATATATAACTAATCATAATAATATAAATTTATAATATATGACTTACCTGAACATCTAGTTTATAAAGTTTAAAAATTTACTCCATTCAATATTCTTCCATGAAATTTTTTTTTTCGTTCATTTTGCTTCATAATTTTTTTAATAATAACATTCTTTAATGACATTTAATGTTATAAATAATTATTAAAACTTTTAAGATATTAATGTCACATATTTGTTATTCAATAATGTTCCATTTAATTAACTTCATTAATAACTATATTTACAGTAAAATATTTCACTACAGACTTGTATGTCATAACATTCTAATGAACTAAAATTTCTTAACATCAAAAATGTCGTTTTAAAAAAAAATTTGGAAAAATTGTTTACAAATCTTTATAAGTAATAAACTTTAAAATATAATAGTTAAAATAATATTAATAATTATAAATAAAATACATATAAATATATTGAAATATTAATATATTATTATAGTAAATAAATAAGTAAATAATAAAAATAAACAATGTTCCATTACTTCTCTATTCTAACGGGACTAAAATCAGCTGATAACAGACGAAACGAATAAAGTTGCCAAACACTTCCAGAAGTTACAATTATGTCTATTGTATTGCAGAATAATTAAATTATTATCAAATGTTGCTTAGTCTATTTAAAAATTAATAGTACAGATACTACAGAATTATATTTGGCGCCTAAAAAGAAGTAAGCATCGCCAAAGGTTTGATTACAGTATTCGGGAAATGGTGGGCATTGAAATTTTGGAATTTTGATATATATATATATATAGTTATATTGTGAATAATAAATTTATATGAATAAAATGCTATTAATTATGATAAAGAATTATGTGTGTAAGTAAGTTTAAACATATAAAGGTTTAAATAAAATAAAATGAACACTATGGTGAGCGTATTAAGCCTAATAAAATATACACTTTAAAGACTGCATATGCATAACATTTTTTCAATAAACGCTGTGATTAATTATATTAATAATATTGATTTAAAAATATGGTAGATATCAATTAATGATTGTTCTATTAATGATTAATAATATTCTAATATTACTAATGATGATTTAATAATTTGAAAGGACAATTTTGGAATAATAAGTGATGTTTGATCAACGAATTATTTTCTTTTAGTTACAATACCGTATGAGATTTTCAGTGTAGAACTTTACGTACATGATGCCGAGATAGTATATATGTATGGCGAATTATTGGATATAATGAGTAAATTAAAAAGTTTTATAAAGATTGATGATGAAATTAAAGAGTGAATTAAAGTTTTATAAAGATTGTTAATGAAATTATTTGAATATTATCGTTTATAACATTACTTGTATATAATGAATAAGAGACTGAGCACCTCTTTATTTTATTTAAAGGGTTATACATAAACGTAATATATATATAAATGCGTAATCTTATATTGCAGATGTTATTTTAATCTATTTATCTTCGGAGATATATTTTATTACGTCTGTATATGTTTGATTTAATGCTAAATAAATAGCTACATTATAGACAGAATTGTTTCGATAATTATTATTCTAAGGAACAATGATCGACTCAATACAGTTTGTTTGTAGTATTACGTACATGGCGTACATTAATAAGATCGTATCTATAAAGATAAAGCTGATATTTATGGTAGACTCACTATATTGTTTTATATGATCTATAAACCTAAGGGCATTATCTATATACAAAATAGTAGTTCTATACAATATTATAGAAAGAGTTGTTGGAAAATATATGATATTGAAGGAAATTATTAAAAATATGCAATTTATTAAACAGAATTGTAAGTATTACTGCGATTATGAATATAATTAAAAGTGTTGGTGAGAAATTATGTGAATTTATGGATTAATTATTAAAACTTGTAAGAAATAATGAAATTATTTGAGAATGTGATTAACTTTGATGACTTTACATATTATTATACTCTGCCATATTGTTTTTCTTAAAGGATTGTTTACCTAGGTAATTTCTTAATAAATTCAGAATGGTATCTGTATATTTTTGTGAGAATAAATAAAGTTTGAGAAATGAGTAATTAAAATGAGAAAAATTTATTAAACGGTTATTTAATAAAAATTATATAATTATATATATATACCTGTTAAAAGTTATTTAAACGTTTCCTTAGATAATAACAGATATCTACACAGCAGTTATTGATAAAATGGTGTATCTATATAAAATGTTGCGCAGGATTTTTATTTGTATGACCGGTCTACTATGATATCAATGTTGCGTAATGTTGAATATAAATACTTTTAATTAATTTTCTTTAATATTATAGACGTAGAATTTATATTGGTATACAAAATGAATGTGAAATGAAAGATGTGTAATTGTTTGTTTTAAGATTTCTTTTTGTATATATAAACTTTCTCTTCTATTAGTATCTTTAGTTATATATTTTGAAAGTATGTATACTTTATATATCTTTTGTGTTTAGAATATTAATCTGAATTTTCTATTCTTCGCATTGCAGAATTATTAATAATGAGTAACAAAAATAATTTTTGTTATGACTTTTCTTTATTTTTAAAATTATTACAAAGTCATCTGTCAAAAATTGATCGTTATTGCAGATCAATAGGTGCCTATATAGAAATAATAAGTAATAAAAATATTATCAAGGTATCTAGCAACTTTTCAAATGTGAGTAAAGAAATACTAACAAGCAACGATCTAACTATAATTATATTCCCCAGACCATTCGATAACTGTAAGAATGAGGATATGAGATTAATTAATGTAGTACAGAAATTGAAAACTAAATGTAAGAAATGTCTAACAAAAAGATATTTTCAGATTGGTTTTGAAAACCATAGTAAGATGATTCCGTCATTACCTATTGATTTCAAGAAAATAGAAACGGAATTACTGTATTCTAAATGGTGGAAAATCTCATTTTTTTCTAATGGCATGGCACCAGTAAAATTGAATAAAATACCAAAGAGAAAAGAGAAGAAGTACAAAAATGATAAAAGCAAAAGAAATAAATATAATAAAATAAAAAATTTAAAGGTACGAAGTAACAACAACATTGTCATAGAGTGCAACAGAGACAAGAAAATACCTATAATAATTGATAGAACGAAAGATCCCCTTGGACTTGAGAACATAGAATTAGAGAATATTAGCATTGAAGACGATGTCGAAGAAGGACAAATACCAATGGAAGAAGAAGTGAATGTTAAAGAAGATGAAGAAACTCCTTTAAGTAGAGAATTTAATAGAAAATTAAGAATAAATAAACTCCTTGGATCATGTTCCTCAGTAAGCTCCTTATCTTCAGCTGTATCTTCGTCTTCATATTCTTCCGTATCCTTATCCTCATCTTCATCCTCTTCTGACTCATCAGAGAGCTCTTCAGAAGATTAAATGGTTACTTAATTTAAGGTAGAACTTAGTAATAAAATTAGTTAAGGTATAAAATTATAATATATAAATAATATTATTTTGTAAGTATAGTTTTAATTATGACGACATATTGACTTATGACTAAAGGTCAGGAATTAATTATATAATATATCTTAAGTTGACAAAATTATTACTATAATCAAAAATTTCAATTCACAGGAGGAATGATGTATATTTTTATTTTTTTGATGCAAATAAAATTGTTAATTATAGTAATAATTTAATATATATATTCTTTTAATAAAAGTATTATGGTATATATTAATATTGAAAAATTAATAGAGTCACCCATAATAATTTTAGAGAACGATGGTATCATAGAAAACGACAACATAGTATGATGTCTCGCCGTCAAAGATATTTTCTTATATATTATATAAATAATTATTAGATACATTAAGTAATATCTTTAATAATATTTTAATTGGTTAATAAATTATATTTACGCATTTTGACAAATAAGAAATATGAGATTGTACTACATAATAAATTTTATGTAATGGTTTTGCAAATTTACTTAATGAGATATTCCATATGAAAGATTCGCGCCAAAAGATTATATTACAAGATCTCTATAGTCATTTGAGCGCCAAATTCTGAAATTGATTTATTAGAATGATATTTCTTTTAATAACTAATTAATTGCGTATACTTATAATTTCTCTTTATTATAAATATGTTTCTGATAATTTTATACAAATTTAGAAACTAAATTGTATATAAAAATATGGTTTAATTAATAAATATCTTCCCAGAGAGTACCCCAAATATGCATATATATTATAAAATAGTTATCCGCGAACAATATATTTTATGTCTGGATTGAGAATTATTATTTATTGCAAGTGTTAATAATTATGGAATATTCAGGATTGGAATATTTATTTTGTTTCATTCAGTTTCCATTTTAAGATATAAGTGTAAAAAAAGGACTAGTTGATTTTTTTCAAAACATAAAAATAACAAGGAGAGGTGGAGAGACGAGGTACTTTGTCTCTGAAATATAGATGGTACAATCTATATTTTACTAGCTGAGCT
>JAQGCT010000047.1:0-10449 GCA_034700045.1 Haplophthalmus danicus | reverse complement strand
CGATGGGTATACGAACGGTTTCTCTATAGACTTTTTAAAAAACGATAGACTTTTTTTTTATACGAAAACGCCTTTAAACATAACAAAATAACTTTACTTTGAAGATCACATTAGCATTCTTATATTCTAAAATAATGCAGAATAAATAATAATTATAAGAGCTTCAACTATTATTGTAATTGCAGTTTTTTCATTCAATTATTTTTCGTTAATTGTCTTTGTTAGAAATTTTTTCTCTTTTCTTATTACTCTTGTTAAAAGTATCTACTTATGGATACCACCTGTTTTAAAAGACTGGAAAGCATTCTAGTAGCCGAAGTTTATCGAATGAACTAAGTTTTAGTTAATAACTTGCTAGAAGATGAAAGTAGTGCTATTATCTTTTCTTTCCTTCTTATTTAACAATTTTTTTTTAATTTTCTTACCCAATCTCCTTACCGCAATAATACACAATCTTCATAAACAAATATATTTAATCAATATAATAAAAAAACAACGAAGATTTTGTGGCAGAAAAGCAAATTACTGCTAGACAAGCATTAAAAAATTACAGTCATAATAAATTAATGAATGTCATATTAAGATTAATTAAGTAGAAGAAGTAAAAACAAATAATAATGATAAGCTTAAAATTTAAAATTGTATATGTAAAATATTAATGAATCAAACTTACTCTTCAGTAAAATTGTAGTAGCGTGTTAAATAACCTGCCTCAATACAATTCATAAGTGTTTTATACAAAATATGCGCAAACTAATCTAAAACCAAATAAACTGCAAAAAAGGGGTGCTTAATGTTATGTTCTTGTTCATGAACCATGCGTAGCTGTATGGGTTTGTTTTTATGGATAGACGCTGCCCAGACTCTATATTAGGCGTTTCTTTATATACAATGTAATTTATCCTAATATAGTCTATTTTTATACATACATAGTTTACTTACCCTCCAGGACAATACACAAATGTTTGGCGAAAAGGATGGGATTATATTAAGGACTTAAATACTTGAATTACAATATTTAATGCTCTTATAGTTACGTGTTAAGATACTTTACACTGTCGACGAGGATGGGATTATATTAAGAACTTAAATACTTGAAATACAATATTTAATACTCTTACAGGTACGTGTTAAGAGACTTTACACTGGCTACGAAGATAAAGAGGAAGAAGCAGGGACCTAACTCAGCATGCCTAAGATGAACCTTCCCGCTCTAAACCCATTTAAAGTCTCTGAAGGTGTCTCATCGATTGTTGAACGTTGGAAGGCTTGGAAATCAGCATTTCATTTCTACATAGCCGCTACAGAAATTACAAATTTCTTACAGAAGAAAGCAATATTTATACATATTGTTGGAACCGAAATACAGAAGGTATTTCAGACACTCGGTGTGCCAGAGACTGCTTCATATGATAAGCTATAAAAGCAGTCGACCTACACCTTTCTCCACAAGTCAATATCAGGTATGAACGCTTTACTTTTAAAAGAATGATGCTGAAAAGAGATGAGCCAACTGACCAGTATGTGATTAGTCTTAAAAAATTGGCCCAGTCCTGTAATTTTAATGATATTGACGATGCCATTATAGATTAAGTTATAGGAAACTTATTCATCTCTTACAAGAGCTAGACCTCACTTTAGCTAAATTATTAAATATAGCTAGAAACAGATAAGCAGTAGATTTACAAGCATCAATGATAGAGAAAAGTAGGCAAGGTTTGCAAACACACAATGAAAACAAAGTTTAAACGTAATTATAAAAATTTAAAATAAGACTCAAATAAAAATAAGAAAAAATTTGATCATAAGAATTCAGGTACAAATGGCACTTTAAAATTTATTTTAATATTATGAGGTGTGGTAAAAATGACCATCATCCTAGGGATATAGATAAATGTCCAGTCATAGGTAAAAATTGTAATTTTTGTAAAAAAAAAAATTTCCAAAATTTTTTCATAAAAACCAAGAATCAGAAAATAGTCAAAGCAGTATTGGTTCAGATGAATTGGCATATAAAATACACACAGTTAGTAAAACAAAACCAATAATGGTAAGGGTTATGCTAAATAGTTTTGGAGTAGATAGGCAAGTGGATACAGCAGCGGATGTTACAATTATTCCATGTGATATAGCCAATAAGATACAAGGTTTACAACTTCAACCGTATCAGTCAGAGCTTAGAGATTACAATAATCGAAGAATTCCTACTAAAGGTATTTGGGAAGGTAGAAGTAAGTTATGAAGGAAATAACTATGGCAATTTACCTATAATTGTAACAGAGAAAGAAAAACAAACATTGCTAGGTATAATTGGTTAAGTACTATAAAGTTAAATTGGGATAAAATTTTACATACAAAAATCATACACATTTAATTCAAGTAAAAGTACAGATCCAAATTACATTGATAGATTAACAAATGAATATAAAGAAATATTCACAAATGAAAGAGGTACCATAAAAAATACATTTACTTCTTTGGTTTTAAAACCGGATGCACAACCAAAATTTTGTCCAGCGAGACAAATTATTTGTGGAACAAGAAATTACACACTTGATAAATGAAGGGATTTGGAAAAAGGTTGAATATTCGGACTGGGATACTCCAATAGTTCCATTACTTAAGAATGATGAAGTAAATGTCATAATATGCGGCGACTATAAAGTAACGGTAAACCTTGCATTAAAAATAGCTTAATATTCATTACTAAAACCAGAAGATTTATTTGCCAAATTAGGAGGTTGTACATAATTTTCAAAGATAGATTTACGAGAAACATTCACACAACTAAGGCTAGAGGATAAATCAAAAGAAATGTGTACAGTTAATACACATTTAGGTCTATTTCAACCCCAAAAGTTAGTGTATGGTATAGCTAGCAGTCCAGCTATTTGGCAAAATACAATGGACAAAATATTTAATGGATTACCAGTATTGTTTTATTGATGATGTACTTATTACGGGAAATCTGAGAAAGAGCATAATGAAAGACTAAAATTAATATCGTAAAGGTTAAAAGTGTGTGGTTTGAGATTGAAAAGAGACAAGTGCACATTTTACACAGACACTATTGAATATCTAGATTTTAAAATTGATAATCTGGGAATACATAAAACTGAGGATAAAATTATAGCTATGAAAACATTTCAGAACCTAACAACACATCTGAATTACAATCATATTTAGGATTGGTTAATCTTTATGGCAAATTTGTTCATTCTTTATCTACAATTGCAGGACCATTACACAATCTGCTGAAGAAAAATACAAAATGGAATTGGTCAAAGGAATGCAAGAGCGCTTTTGAGAAAATTAAAGCCGAACTGATCTCATCCAGATTTCTGGTACACTACAATCCAACTTTATCAATAAGGTTAGTTTGTGATGCTTCTTCTATTGGTATTGGGACAGTTTTAGCACACGTTATGCCAAATGATGATGAAATGCCTATACTTATGCATCCAAATCTCTATCACATGACGAAAAATCATATTCTCAAATTGAAAGAGAGGCATTATCTTTAATATTTGGTGTAAAAAAATTTAATATGTATTTATATGGAAATTTCTTTACTTTGGTAACTGATCATAAACCTTTATTAACGATATTAGGTCCTAAAACTGGCTTAGAAACTGTGGTAGCAGCTCGTTTACAGAGATGAACTATTACTTTATCAGCTTACGCATATGATATAGAATACAGAGCAACAATGAAGATGGGAAATGCAGATGCTTTGTCAAGATTTCCAATGAATGATACAATTCAAGGTATAGAATACGAGTCAGTTTTGATGTTAGAAAAAGTAAGTAGTAACATTACTTGTACGCAAATAGCTAAAGCTACAAAAACAGATGTTGTTTTGTGTAAAGTTTATAGCAGTTTACTTTCAGGCATACCTTTAAATCCTCTAGAGAATAAAGTAGCATTCTTCAGTCCTTATTTAAAAATTTGCACGAATTAAACATTGAGAAGGGTTGTGTTATTAGAAGTTTTAGAGTAGTGATACCAGCTTCATTACAAGGCAAAAAATTGGATGAAATTCACTCTCATCAAACTGGCATTGTAAAATCTAAAGCAATAGCTAGAACATATGTCTGGTGGCCAAAAAATATATAATATAGAAACTAGAAAGCAGGATATACAACTCTAGCAGTTGCTCAGAGCAGAGAAATAATCCAGCTAAGCAAAGGATGCATCGTTGGGAATATCCTCAGTAGGGTTGGCAAAGATTACACATAGAATTTGAAGGTCCATTTTTAGGACATACATTTCTGATTATTATAGATGCTTATAGTAAGTGGGCAGAGATTATACCAATGCCAAGTATGGCTGTTAATGCTACAATACAAGAATTATTGCCAATTTTGCAATTCATGGACTGCCGGAACACATTGTAACTGATAATGGTGGAACTTTCCGTGCAGATGAATTCAAGTCATTCGTGAATGCAAATAGTATTTTGCATACAGAGTCTGCACCTTTTCATCCAGCAACAAATGGTGAAGCTGAAAGATTTGTTCAAACTTTCAAGGCCAACATGAAATGCAGGAAAGCCACAAAATCATCTATTGTCACTAATATAAGTAAATTCTTACTTTCATACAGAATTACAGAGCATTCAAAGACGGGAACTCCTCCTTCGGTCTTACTCATGAATAAACTTGTTAGAAACAAGTTTAACTTACAATTTCCTAATTTTAGAAATTAGGCAAGACGTAGGAAATCAGTGGAATAAAGTTACAAAATGCAACTTGAAGGACATCAGAAATTTTCAAGTAGGTACTAATGTGCTTTATCGAAATTACAATACAGCTCAGAAATGGAAAGAAGATACTGCCTTAAAGAAATTAGGTGACATGCATTATGAAATTAATACTGGTGATGTGATAAAACGGCACATTGATCAACTATTACGAAACAAAAAGAACATGGATCAAATATCACGAAATGATGAACATGCAAATGAAGAAACTGTATTTTCAGGAGAAGATGCTTATGTTCAAGAGGGGAAGATGCTTACGTACATGATGCTTCGGTCCAAAATAGGAATAGCAAGCAGCAGAGATCTTCTAGAGACGTTCCTCCGGGTAGACTTATCGAGTCCATTTAATTGTACATTTTTTACAGGTTGATTTTTAGTATGTTTATAAATTTAGTTCATTTTTATTGTAAAATTTTTGCAGTTTCATTGTAGTATGTTTCATATAAATAAGTCCCTTATTTCTATGTGAGAAGAGGGTGGTGTTATGTCCGATATTGTTCATGAAACATACGTAGCCCTGTGGGTTTGTTTGTTTACGCCTTTTCACATGCATAGTCATTGGAGGCTTGCCGAGGCGCTGTACAAGATGTAGTTTAAGAAATGAAGTATTTTTATATATTTAATCGTTTCTTTTATCTTGAAGCTACACAATTTTGACAACGAGTATGGAATATAAAATAAATTACATACTGACATTTTATTATTGTGTTAATATTATTATGTATTCATTTAATGTATGTTGCTTTTCTTTTGTTTTAGATAAATCTTATTAACTTAAGAATGCTTAATTTTTTCTTATTAAAGCTAACATATGAAATTGAATTATTAACCAGATTTAAGTTTTAAGTTAGCGATAAACATTACAATTTAATAAGCAAAATATCTTATCATGGAGAAGTTTCTCAAGCCTCAGATTTTTGAAGCCACTCCTAATACGGCTCATGCAGACAGAAACTGGAAGCATTAGTATAGAACTTTCTCAAATTTTCTCCAGTCAATAAATGAATGAAACCCAGACAAACTGAGCATTCTAATAAATTATGTGTTTTCATCTGTCTATGCAATAATTGCTGATTGTATCTCATATAACTATTATACTACTAGAAGAAACCTTTATTAAACCTAAAAATGAATATTTGCCAGGAATTTGCTAGCTACAAGAAGACAAAATAGCGGGAAATCTCTCAACGAATTTCTCCAAGCTATAAAGACTCTTGGCTCAGACTGTAAATTTGTGGCTGTATCCGCTAAAAAATACAAAGCGAAGTAAATCAGAGACGCCTTTATAACAGGATTTTCTTCAGCTTTATACGTCAGGGATTATTGGAAAACAAAACTCTTGATCGGTCAACAGCGATTGAACAAGCTCGGATTTTAGATCTGCCACAGAAGAATGCCAATAGTTATTCGACTCCTATTCTGGCAATACAAATCGAACAGAATTTACAATGGAAAGTAATGGGGCTTTGTCCCCCTGATGATGAAGTTGCTGCAGCTAGATTTAATTATGTTATTTTTGTGGTAATAGTAAGCATGCTCGTCAAAATTGTCCAGCTAAGGATTCTGTTTGCAATAAATGTTCGAAAAGAGAGCATTTTGAAAAAGTCTATCGTTTAAAAACCAGCGCTTCATCGGCAGCTATGGATGAACTTATTATGGTTGCTTGCATTTTGACTATAACTGGACTATTATCAAAGGCTAAAACTTTAATTAATATTAATAATAATGAAGTTCAAGCTCTCATCGATACTGGAAGCACAGAAAATTTTATTAAGTATAAATTATGCAAATAACTTAAACTGAAAATCCTCCGTAAATTCGGTTTTGTCTCTATGGCATCATCTGATCTTTCTACATATATTAAAGGAAAGTACATTGTGAAACTTTTAGACGAGAGTATTTATAGGAACACCGAGTTTCAGTCTTGGATAACTTGTGCTCTAATGTCATTCCTGGTCACTTTTCTCAATCAGCAAAAGGGCTTTAATCTCGAAAAGAATATAATAAATTAAATACATTAAATATAAGTGCATTGGCTGCTCTGATCATAAATCGTCCTCGATTGTTCGCTAATTTAACTCTCAATGTATCTCTTATTGCGATAAAATGTCGGAAATATGATACTGCAAATTCAAAATTCATAGCTTCCGAAGTACTTCAGATGCTGAAAAATAATATAATCGAGCCATGTAAATCTCCTTGGAGAGCTCTAGTGGTGGTTGTGGAAATTGATAATAGAAGAAAAAGAATGGTCATTGATTATTCTCAAACAATCGACAAATTTACAATGCTGGATGCTTATCCAGGACCTCAAATAGATGAACTTGCAAATAAGATTGCTAAGTATCGATACTTCAGCACCATTGATCTCAAATCAGCTTACCATTCCAATTCGAGAAGACAAATTACTCACAGCTTTTGAAGCTACTCATAATTTGTATCAGTATAAACGTATGCCTATGGGATGTACTAACGATATAGCTTGCTTCTAACGAATACTAGATAATTCTATACATGAAAATATTTTTTCTGGAAAATTTGCTTACCCTGATGATGTGACGGTATGTGGAGAAACCAAGGAAGAACATGACAATAACCTCGAAAATTTTCATACTGATGCTGCCAAAATTAATCTTACACTTAATTATTTCATATGTACTTTTGCTTCAACTTTCATAATTGCGGAAAGAAAGCTTCGTCCTGATCCAAATCGAATGAAGCCCCTCTTGGAAATGCCTCTTCCTCAAAACAAAAAGTCATTGCAAAGACTCATGGGGGTTCTTTTCGCACTATTCCCAACGGATTCCAAAAGAAATTAAGATCATTAGTACAATCTCAATTCCCTTCGTCTGAAACTGCCAAAGAAGCTTGCTCTACCCTAAAAAATATATTATTAATGATGCCGTTTGTCACATTGATGAAGAAGGTAGAAACTGATGCCAGTGATTTCGCTATTGCAGGAACACTCTTGCAAAATAGAAGTCCTGTGGAATTTTTCGCTCGAAATTTAGCTCCTGCTGAGATAAAGCATTCTGCGGTGGAAAAGGAGGCTTACACTATAATGGAATCTATACGAAAATAGCGTCATTACTTATCAGGCCGTCATTTCACATTAATCACGGACTAGAAATCGGTCTCTTTCCTATTTGACTCAAAACATTCGGGAAGATAAAGAATAAGTTCTTAAGATGAAGGATTGAATTATCTCCTTATTTATTTGATATCAAATATCGCTCGAGTCATCTCAATATAGCAGCTGATGCACTTACTAGAGCCTTTTGTTCCGCTTCTGTGACCATATTTAGGTTATTGAGATCTATAGGTTGCTTTATGTCATCAGTGTGTAACGAAATTTACTACTTTTTTTCAAACCAAAAATCTTCCCTTTTCAGTAAATGATGTACGAAGTTACCAGGTCTTGTGAAACTTGGGCAGAGTGCAAGCCTAGACTCTATAGGGACGATTTTCAACAACTTATTAAATCTACTAGAGGTTTTAAAAGATTGAGTGATGATTTTAAGGAACCTCTACCTACTTCATCATCATCTAATACCTATTAATAGTAGTAGACGAATACTCGCGATTTCCATTTGCTTTTCCTTGTAAAGATACTAATGCTCAGACTGTGATCTCTTGTTTCTGTCAGCTGTTTTCTATCTTTGGTATGTCTGAATATACTCATTCAGATTGATTCAAACCATTATTTCCTTCTTGTCCATACAACAGACAAAAGATAATTGCAACTTTCCAACATCATCAGCTCTTTGTACCGATTGTTTTACACTTTGTTTCATGAAAAACTTTTGCTAGAGTTCTGGATATATTTGGAGTATTTGATGTAGCCTGCTCAATCGAAAAGATTTCTGAAAAAATTAAACTGTCGTATTGAAATATGAAATAAAGTAACAATAAAAAGAAAGCCTTTTCAAAATTAAAGTCCGACCTATCTTGAGATTGTCTAAAGAGAATTCTGAAGCCATAACCTGCTTAGCTTCACTGCCGAAAGCAAAAATAGTTTAAGCAGGAATACGAAATTTGCTAAGAACGAACTGTTATCAATAGTATATTAAGTGATTTTAAATGTTTTCAATTAACTTCTACAGTGTTTCATATCCGACATTTTATTAAATAACTTTTATATAATTAGAAGTTAGAAGATATGGTATTAGCATTTTTAATAATCATTTAAATATAAGCTAAAGAATTTCTATAGAACTCGAGAAGGAGATTTGTCACCATCTCTAGGTTAATCTGCTTTAAAAAATGTTTGGAATGATTGAATATAAGATGGTATTAGCATTTTTAATAAACATTTAAATATAAGCTAAAGAATTTCTATAGAACTCGAGAAGGAGATTTGTCACCATCTCTAGGTTAATCTGCTTTCCAAAATGTTTGGAATGATTGAATATAAGCAACTTTAAACTATAAAGAAATTAAAAGCATCATGAATACAATATTTATTTCCATCACTATATTACAATAAGATCAAACTGACCTTCTAAGTGGTTCTCTTCTCTTCAACAAAACTTTTTTTTACCACAACATAACAATTGTTAAAAATAAAATTCAATTCAAGACAATGAAAAAAAGACGAGAGAGAGAAAAAATTCAATTTCATAAAATACATAAATTATAATTTATAATAACAAATGCTACATACAATTAGTATCAATTAGGTTACGGGAGCCTACATATAATCATACTGAAATATAAAATAATAAAGAATATTTTAAACAATTGAAAATTTTCCATATTTAAAAGGTTTGCAAAAATGATTTTGAAATGCACTAAAACTTGTGGACTGAATTTTTACTCTGAATTGTACATTATTTTATTTATTGAAAGCCTTCCACTTGTTTCAGCTTATAACTTCAAAAGCACCATTTAACAACTAGTCTTATAGCTCATTTCGTCCTGTAATAGTGGCATAACCATTACAAAACTCCAAACTATTCAAATCCAGCAATACGGGGTTTCCTTGCGTTAGACTTCGAATCAGATAATCAAATATTTATTTATGTAATAATTAAACCTCGATTAGTTTTGTAAGTGATCCTGCAAACCGTTGGCAAGATTTATTATCAAATATTACTAACATCAATTAAACTATTAGTAAGTTTTCATTCTAATTATATTAACCTTTGCAGCATATGAAGTAGTCACACGTTTCAATATAAAGCAAGAATCAAATAACATTTAAAACCTTCCACTTTGGACCATTAATGTAAAATAAACCACATTTTCTAAGTCAAAATTTCGTCTCAACCAGCCAAATAATTCAGCATTTCAACCACCTTTCATTTAGTCGTTTCTTTAAAGGCAAAAGTTGATAATTCAGTTCCAATCTTCAATAAATACTACAATAAGGGTGATTCAACCATTATAATTATAATAGTAATAACCATAATATCTACAGTGAGTAATTTACATTAATTTTCCACTACATCCAACTCACTTCGATCTCTCTCTCTCTCTCTCATTACAATAACTATTTATTATTAATAAATATTGATATGAATTACCTAATACTATAAAATGCAGAGTAAAGGTGGGTGGGATTTGTGATTATAATCATAAACGATAATTAATAATTTATATAATTATATAAAAAAAAATTCAAATAATAATAGGCTTTTGCATCTATATTGTTCTCTCTCTCTATTTCAAACAGTAAATGTTCAAAG
>JAQGCT010000046.1:0-10471 GCA_034700045.1 Haplophthalmus danicus | reverse complement strand
CGAGTGATCTATTATTTAGGTTGTCAATTAACTAATTGGAAAAATGTTATGTAATTAATTGTCCGTCTATTTAATACGAAAAGGTGATAAATATGATAAATATTTTATAATCATTTTAATTCTGTGAAGCTACAAATTATTTTCTATTACAATGGTATAACATTGTTATTTATATATAAAAATGCTTGAGAATTACAGCATTTTTAAAATAAATTTTATTATCGTAAACTTTTCAAAAATATAAGTAGAATGAATATAAAAATCATATATTTTCAAATCTGTTTTGTTGTTTAACGATCTTTTTGTTATGACCCATATTTAGAAGATCCAAGTGACTGCAGACTTACTGTAAAAGGCACTAGCTATGCAGGCGAGAGAAGTTCTGTTCTAGTTGGTTTTAATACATATAAATGCTTATAGTGGTCAGCCATTAATATCGAATTTCTTTATAGTTAAATTAATTAAAGTTAAAAAGATGTTAATCATAAAATGATTCTGCTCCGATGGGTAGAAAATAACGGTCATATTGCCAAGAATAAGTGTAGAAATCCAGGTGGGATATTTGATGAACCGTCTTGTATTAGTAGTGAAGAGGAATAAGGTGTTCTTAGGGCATGCGATATTCCCCTTTGCAATTTTAATTTTGGGCCATACAAGGGAAAAGATTGCATTGTTTTAAAGCATGGTAGAGAATATACAGGCAAATTTTGTCCATCGAAATAAGAAGAAATTGAACCATAAGAAGGGGAAGAATGTACGTGTAGAGCTCATTCAGATTATATCTTAGGTCCAACTTATTTATCTAATTAAAAATGGAGCATACCTAACTTAGGACCTTACTTGCCATGCGATATTCCATCATGCGATGATAAAAAATATTCATATGTGATATCCGGTGGAAGGAATGTTCGTACATGGATTAAATTTCCCAAATTCTCTTAATTTTTAGAATTTTATGTAAAGCAATGGAGCGACATTTACAAAGCGAACTTTCTTATGCAGCTGAGATCTTCACCGGATACTTACGACGAAGGAATAAATTTTTTTTTAACACCGAAGTTGTATAGCGATCGTCATAAATCGTTTTTGGCTGAAATTCTTATAGGGCATATTCCTGTTATATCGGATAACATTCCACTTTTAGGATTAAATGCTACAGAAACGTTTGCAAATGTTAAATAAGAAAGCAAGTCATTCCTTAAAAGTTACAAAACATATGGAAATGTACTATCACCAAAACACGCACAGAAGAACTTGTCTCAGACTGACTAAGAAAATAAGATAAAATCTCTTGTAGATAAGATAAAGTGGATGGATTCTGATTTAGTGAATTTAGGTGGAGACCATAGTTGGCAATAATATTTACTTCTTTTAGAAGGAAGCTACGCCGAAATATTTTCCGATGCCAAATATTTCGATCCCAAATTGAGCGTAACGACTCGATAATTATCGTCTTTTCCATCGTGGATTCGAGTTCAAAGCGACAAAGTTATCGAGCTTTCATTTGGAAATGAATTAGTTCACGGATGTCCCGTCATTTTCACATTCGGTAAAGTTGATGATGATGTATAAGTAAACAAAACGATACAATAGAAACACAAGAAAATATTCGAAAAAATTCAAGATGAAAGACAAAAATTTTAGCATATTTATGAAGGATTATTTATTAATCTCAAAAGATTTGATTCGAAACCGAATATATCTCTAGATATCTACGTAAGGGGACCAAATCTTGGATAAGTAACATTTACAGTAAAACCGTCTTTACAAGGTGGATTTACTCTTAGCCTTAACAATTCTTATACAGTATTTTGGAATTTAGGTACATAATAGAGTAGTGTTATTCCAGAATGGAAAAAAGCTCCAAAACATTTTTCCTAAGTGAAAAATTAAAAATTAAACGATATATGGAAACGTTATGTAATAAATATTAAAGGCAAGATCGTTGAATTATTTAAGGGTGTAAATACTTATCCTAGAAGAATGACGAAAAAATTATAATTAGTATTTGCTTTTTAGATGGAATAACCACTTCCCCCATTTATGTATGTTCATTTGGATGGAAACTTAACCGAATGGACAGTGGGATGTATTCCGGAAGATATAAGTTTTACTCTGAAACCACCATAATGTTCTCCTTTTAGAGAAAAACTAGAAACAGGAATTGGATATTTAGGAAACATGTACTATGGTAAGAATTCCGATAACGATTATGAATTATGTAAAAGTTGGTCATTTTTACACAAATCTCATTTTCAGTTAATGCAAAATGTTAAAGTAAATCCTAACTTATAAGTTGAATCATCTTTCTTTCCCGAAGGCATTCTTGTAGGGCATAACTTCTGTAGGAATTTAGTAAATAATTATACTCTTGCTCCTACTTGCGTTGGATAACAAAGCGGAAAAATGATAACATGCTAAACAACTTGCTTTGATACTTAGTAAAGATATACCTTATTTGGTTTAGAGTATACCGATTACAAACGAAAAACTAGATCAGGATCTTATTGCGAAAATCCGAATCACATTTGCAAATTTTCTATAAACAAGATAAAATAAGAAGCTATTTGCTTTAGTCGAAATAGTTTTGTCGCAAATGAAGATACTCTTGCAGGAAATGAACCATGTAATATTCAACTCCATACCGAATAATTTTATTAAAACGAATATTATTCATTCCATACATTTAATAAAAATGATATAGAATTTATAGATTTGATGAACATATAAAATGGCGAATTGCATTTTGGAATATTTCCAGCTTATTTAAGTAAATTTTTAGGAGCTGAAATCGAATTTTTCGATAACTCTTACTAATCAATTGGAAAAATTGTTATAGGGAAATAAAATTTATATATTAAAATACTTTTCGGGTCCTCGAATCTAGAAATAAAATCGAGTGAAGGAGAAATTCTCTCAGAGTGGAGTTATACTTATTTCTTATTAAATATGGCTGAAGAACGATGGATTATTTATAAGAGCGATCGATTTGCTTAAGTAAAACTAATAGAATTTACAGTAGAAGAAAATATATTAAATGACATGCGATTTGCAAGTATGCGATCTCTCAACACAGATAATGCGTAGTAATAAAATATGAAATAGGAATTATTAGAAGTAACGAATTGGATATAATGGAGGCTATCTGTAACTGGAAATTGTCTTAAAATATATCAAAATCCATTGCAAAAAACACATCTAAGATTTGTGTCCCTAGAGGAGAAATTATAAATTAGTTTCCCTCCAAAATAAAATACTGCAGAGGATTCTGCTTATTTTCTTTCATTTTATGACAAACTTGATAAAACCGAACAAAGTATGATTCATTAAATACATATTTATCCCTATTAAGGTAAAATTTTAATCGAGAATAAAAGACTCTAAAGTAGCAAAAATTTTGAAGTAAATATGCAAAAAAAGAAATAACATTTACATAAGAAATAAATACACAAATTAGGTTTCAAAATCACAAAATTTAATACTGCTTTATGGTTTATGCTGGCTTAGCATAAATGCCCTTATATATTAAATTTTAAAAATAAAAATCAGAAAAATATTAGTCAGCATTTATTAGATGAAACTTTTAAGCAAACCATTTCTGGTTCGCCTAATAAATTGAACATTGATACTTGGAACGAGATAGATCCCCTCGTGATATCAGAGGAACTCGATTAAGAAGAAATTTGGTATGTGAAACCTAAGTATAGGTTTGTCAGCAGTTAACATACTAATACAAATTAAACTAATATTAATACTAAAACTAATGTACTAAAATTTGTTACTTTGGCACTATATTCTTAAGCGAGAATGAATGATGTGGACTAAGAATTTAATTTAAAAGACACCGATGAAATCGAAAAATTACTTATGAAATAAAATTAAACTTTAGCAACACTTCCTGAAAAATGTAAACTTCCCTTATGGATTGGTTAATGGGTAATGCTAATTTACATTCAGAGTTTTGAAGACGAAGCGGATTATCCTGTTCTCGTATTGGGTATTGACACAGGAAATAATTAAGGAGCATCAATTGATAAGTATTGGTCCGTTTAAAAAAAGTCAAGCCCAGGATACATGATTATAGAAAAAGGGAACTGCATTTAACCAGAGTGGGAAGCAGAAAAGAATATTAAAAATGGATAATGGTCATTACCTACAAAGCACTGTTCATGCGATTGCGGTCGATGTTTCGGTTAAACAAAATACTTTTGCAGAGGAAGAACATTCAATGGATAACTTTGTCCAACATTTGAACTTCCAATAAACGAAACGGAAAAATTTCGTAAATTAAACGAGACAATGGAATCTTATGAGGAAAATGATATATGCAACGACTTCCTGTGCGGAGATTTAGATTCAGAAAATAAAAAATCTCTTCTTTAAGATGGAAAGGCAATGTCCTCATCATTGAAACGTTAAGAGGGAGAATTAATTACTTTATCGTGTTTAACGCCTGCTCTAATCAAACTGCACAAAGATTCAAGGTATGAAAATAATGTTTATATATTTTGGTTTAAAAATGATTAGCAGTACAATCATAGAACCTCAGTAAATGAATTCGGGGATTTATTTTTTGAAAATTTAAAAGTTGAGGATTCAGGGCTATATTAATGTTTAGTGACGTTTGGTACCTCCAAAGTTTATTTAGTAGTATTACATGGACTATTAGTTGAGAGTAAATACACAACGGATTCGATTGTATTTGGGTACGACAAAGAGATCCGATTGCAAGATGTATCGTTGTATTGTTTGACAGTTAAACACAATTGTAAAGTTTCGTGGTTCCACAACAAAAATAATTCTATGATCGAAATTGGACATTCGCTTACGTACACAAATTCCTTTAACTTAAACAATGTATTAAAAGCTGACGAAGGAATATACTGGGGTTGTATTTACAGATATAAATCTACATTAGAAAAAGATATAGCAGCCAAGGTGAACATTAGTGAAATGATTTGCATACAATTCTTGTTTCTTTAAGAATCTAAGTTAATGGAAACATTTAACAAATTTCTGGAATTTTTTGGTTTAACGAAGTCTTTTGAATTTGCTATGTAGAACCCTTATGTAACTGCAATAGTCTGTCTTGCTATTTTCATAGCATGGATTTTATCTTTTAAAGTTCTTCAAAAAATGAATGAATAGGAAGACAAATTAAAAAATTTAGACAAAATGTAATAAATTTAAGTGCAAATAAGAGAAGAAAATAAAATGGAAACGGAGATCAAGCCGCCAAATAGGTTACTTAATTTGATCACGCATAACCTAACAGTTATTTTTGAGAAGTTTCCCGACCTTTTCAAACGTAAAAGCGAACGAACTACATATCCTGGTGAAATATCACAGCAGATAAATTTCGAAAGCTTAAACCAAAATAAAAGATCAAGATATTGATTAATTAGTGACCATATTATCAAGTCGTACAACAGGGTACGTACTCTAAACGCAAGGTCAGGATTACAATAATTGCTCAGTAGGTAATCCATTTCTTGGCTAAATTTTAGTAATCGATTGTTACGGATCACATACAAAAAATTTATAATACTTCCACCGAGACGATAACTCTTAATAGTTGAATTTAAAATAAAAATATAAAATCTTGCAACTTTGAATCAAAGATCAGAAACTGAATTACATGAAGGTTTTTCATATATGTATCGAATGAAAGAAAATGCTATATTCAAAGCAAAAATAATTCTTTACATATAAAATATCTCGATTAATCCAAGAAGTTGCATGTGGTCAAATTTTATTTCTGGATAAAATGTCACTTACTTTCACAAGCTTTTCGATTGATAAACAAGAAAGAGAACGAATTTCGCAGGTGAACTAACGGTTGTATCAAGGAGATTTCCTCTAGTATTCATTGCTTAAAAAAAATCATCTACAAAAATAGATGATCAGGATTTATATTTGGATTACATAAAACAAACCTAGAACCATTTACCTGATTAATTTTCGAAGATGTGTACGACTAATAAAGTCATGAAAACTCACAATTATGGTACTCTTTTGGAAGCGAAATTAATAGAATTAAAACTTAATATAATATACAATGTATTTACTCGTATTTTCCTTGCTAATGATCTTAGATTTAAGTCTAACTGAATTTCACTATTTATAAATTATTTCATTTAAAGGTATTATTAATCACATTTTCTACCTAACCACAAAACCAACTATTGCTTATTTTCAATAAAAAGAAGACCCTTCACCAATTAGTCCCCAAAAGGATATTGAATAACGTTGTACAAAGCACACTTTATAATGAAATTCATGAATGATAATACATAAACACTTCGTTTTTATTACAAAAACTCCTCTTCTTACCCAGTAACCAAAATGGAAAATGCCCTGGTATGTTCAAGGGGGAAGAAGGGGATTTTCGAGGATCGAGGAACCGGCAGACACATTGACCTTTGACATTTCGGTTCGAGTGGGGATGAAACTAATATGGGTCAATCATTTGAAGGGTTTCGATACAGTGACCATTTTGTAAGTTTTATTTACTGTATTTATTCACTTGTACTAAAAAAAGTTAATTAAATAATTATATATATATATAAAATATGCCATAACTTTCGAGTGCTAAAAAACACCCAATATAGAACTTGTTTCTATGTAACATACAAAATAATTTAATTAAAAAAAAATTGAGGATTTATAAATAATATATCTAAACTTAATTTTAATTTGAGTTTTATAAAACTAAAACGTTTGCGAGTTCAAAAGTACCTTAAAATGGATTCTTTTGGTACAATTTTAGCACCCGATTCTCTCTCAGGCTTCGTACCAAAAATACATTTGGAAATTACCGGTTTAAAAAGTACGGATACTTGGATCATAAATTTACTCGATACAAAAAGACATTGGACACGATCTTTTCAAGTTCTAATATAAATGAAGGTCACATTTAAAGTTACAAAAATAATTACCGTGTTTGATAAAACCAGGGCATATAATAATAATAATACCTACTACAAAAATATTTCCTAGCACTTAAAAAAAATCTATTTTTTTCCTATACAAAAATGGGTTAATCTCTGGAACAGGAAGTGGCCTAGACAACGAAGCCGTAAAAAAGAAGTTATAAGAAACAAAAATCGAATTGAGTTCATTGCGCCTTCAATGCAATTATGGAATTACAAATACCATATTGATGTGCTAGTTTACTAAAGCAAACTCTGAACCTCAGTTATGGAACATGGGAGTTTCTGTACTTCAAATATTGAGCCAACTTCAGACTTAAATATATATAATTATTAGAATAAATTTAAAACCAACTCTTAATTAAAAACAGACTTCGTTGAACAGGTTTTCCAAATGACATAATAATACGATAAACAAAGTCTTACAAAAAAGACAACTTATCGATTTAGATCTTTAGTCTTAACTAAAATAGACAATTATGTATGTATGTACTCTATAAACTTAAACGATTTAATAATTTACAATTTGCATTTTCTTAATTTAATAATAAAAATAATTACAAGCTGATCAATGAAGGAATTCATATATTGCAACTGACCTACTTCATTTTTCAGCCTTACATTTATTAAGTGTGTACACGATGTCACAATTCCATTTTAAAAAATATAATGAACAAATATATAATAAAAATAATTAATATATTACTTTTTAAAAAAAATGACATGTATATTTTTATTTACATATTTTATTCAATATTTTTTATAGAAAATTATTCAATTACTTTATAAAGGGAAAGAGACAAATTTGATCATTATTAATGGAAATTTAAATCAAATAAAAAATAATAAAAATGTAGAAAATATTTTCTTTGGTTTAGCAGCGAGCAACTGCTTCTAATAGTAATAGCATTATTATTATTAATAATAACTAAGTTAATTGTAAATTATAAATTAAAAAACTGAGTTAATAATGTATAGACGATCGTAATTTCATCAACTGAGTAATAAAAGACCGTAAAAATTAGATCCATTCATCACAAATAATAATTATAAATGGAACTGGTAAACTGGTATATTTGAAATTTTCTCGTCAGCACATCACGACCTTACTAAAAAATCTACTTTGAACTTTATTTTCAGTTTCCATAAAGTTCGAAGTAGGACGAATTAATACATATAAATAAATATA
The DNA here is from genome assembly GCA_034700045.1 of Haplophthalmus danicus. Classification (NCBI taxonomy): domain Eukaryota; kingdom Metazoa; phylum Arthropoda; class Malacostraca; order Isopoda; family Trichoniscidae; genus Haplophthalmus; species Haplophthalmus danicus. Next base: position 2,350 of record JAQGCT010000046.1, on the reverse strand, counting down.
GTTTCGTATGCATGTAAACAAGTTCCATAATTATTTATTAATTTTATAAGTTTGTAAGAATTCCAAAGTTTTTTAGTAACTGTGGATAAATTTTCTTTGTTCATTAATATTTATATTCCTCTATGAAAGGTATCACAATATTTTTTTCTTACAAGTTTACTCCAAAGGGGGCGCTGAGGCTGAAAATAAAAAACAAAACAAAATTAAACTATAAACCTTACTTTTTATCAAGATAAAGAAGGATAAAAGTAATTGGTAAATTATATTTAGAAATTGTAGTTTACCCATTAAAAATCTTCTCTTACTTTCACTACCATTACTATATTCTCATAATAATAATTAAGTTCTACTTGTGTTTATGATAAATTTCACTACATTAAATATAAAAACTTTGAATTGTTAAATTTCACACAAACATTAATCTAAATAGTAATTTTTGCATTCATAAACACAAGTCACTTTTTCGTACTGAAAATTGCCAAACTCAAATACAACACAAAAAACAGTCTATTCACCAGAGGCCACCGAGACCCTTCCTAGTGTTCAGGGTCGCTTGAAAACATGGAGTGCTAACAATCACCAGTTTCGAACAGACTACTTTTGGAAACAATCTGGCTACAGAAACTATAGAACCCTCTTTTCTGAGGGGAAAGTAGTTGAACAAATCGAATCAGAACGGATTAACTGAAGCATCGTAGGTTTGAGCGAAGAGCGGAGAAGAGAGAAAATGCAATTAAACTAAAGAATGGAAACACAAGTTACATAAGAAATAATGCCCTTGAAAGTTTACTTTCTTATTCACAGCGAATTAGAAAACTAGTCGAATATGCTGAAGATTAAACTTATTCTTACTGTACTCATTCTACAAGAAAAATAAACATAATATGAACTAGAAGAGGTTTCAATTGGACAAAAAAAATGAAATGGATTAAATTTTTAATAATAAAAGCATCTTTCAAGATGTATCGATATTAAATAAATTCCATCGATTGGTTAGATGTAAAATAAAGCTATAAAACGAGAGAGGGCAAATCTTATTCTAGGTAAAACACTATCTTTTAACTTACTCTTAAAGAAAATGCTCAAGAAATTAGATTTGATCTAAAAAATCGGTTCATGAATATGGAAGACCAAATAAACGAGCATAGCAATCAAATATAATTTTTATAATAGATTGTATTCAATGATATGCAACTTGGATTCCTTAAAGAACAAAAAATACCTGAAGACAAAATAAACAAAAAAATATCTGAAGACAAAATAAAATTATAAATAAAAGGACAATGATCCAAGAGGGAAACTCCAGAATTAGAATAGAACGTATAGAATTGAACAGTTATTAACAAACTCTTAAGGAAAGACCCAAGAACTTACAACGAAAACCTCATCAAACAAAACTGAAATAATAAGTCATTTAAAAAAGCAAAATATCAGCTAATATTAGGAAATTTGACAGATGACAGCAACAAAGATAATGATAAAATTAAAAAATAAAGGAACAAATCTTGAGAGTAGAGGAATTTTATGTAGTTATCCAAACTAAAAAGACGATCTTGTCCCTGCAATAATAAGAGGAAAAGCACCTGGGGATAATGGAATATCATCTGACATACTAAAAGATTTAGATAAAGAAAATACTGTAACATTAACAAAACTTTTTAATAAATTATTACAGGAATGTAAACTACCGGAAGCATGGACAAATGCCGTCATACTTCACAAAAAAGTAGATATAAGCCAAAAAAAAAAAAGATAAATCAATTAGCTTGCTTTCAATTTTGTACAAATTAATTGCAAAAATAATTAAGAGCAATTAAATAACTTGCTTCGAATCAACCTCATGATCAAGCAGATTTTAGAAGTGTTTATGGCACAAATAACCACATTTACGTAATATAGTGAATATAAGAGACCACTGTGCATCTCTTTTGTGGAGTATGAAAAAGCATTCGACTCAATGAGCACCAGCTCAGTCATTTACCCTTTAAATACTCAAGGTATTGCAAAACCATATTTAGACACGATAATATATATATATATATGAAAATGCCACGTGAACATTTAAATTATTCACCGAGAATATTAATAAATTACAAATAAACAGAGAAGTTACACAGGAGGATATAATTTCACAAAATAATATTTACAGCGGTATTAGATGAAATTTTCAAAACACTAACTTGGGAAGACATTGAGATAAACAAAAATGGAAAATATCTAAGCAATCTACACTTTGCTGACAATATTGTGTTGATTACATCAGATCTTGAAGAACAACAAAGAATGGTAATGGAGCTAGACAGAGCAAGCAAAACAGTAGGATTAAATATGAACCGAAGTAAAGCCAAAG
>JAQGCT010000045.1:0-10523 GCA_034700045.1 Haplophthalmus danicus | reverse complement strand
CAAATAATTCAAGTCTATGCACCAACATCAAGTCACACAGAAGAGGAACTAGATACCTTTTATGATACCTTTTATACTAAGGAAAACCACCACTACAAAATAATCATAAATGATTTCAATTCAAAAGTATTGTAAAGGTGTGGCCTTTACTGGAAGATAGACAACCACCTAATTATTAGCACTCTCTCGCAGCACAAAAAGAAATTTAAAATCGACTCTACGAAAGGGATTATTAGCCTTTTGAACAACAGTGTACATCGATGTCTTATTGTGATTGATAATTTTTAACCTATCTTAGTATATATAGTCTGTTTATACATTTAGAAAAAATAGTCTTTACTATTTAAAAAATTGAAATTTTGTCGACATTATTGTTTCAAATATATTTGTATTTGAAATCCCTTTTTAAAGGGTCCCAGATTTGGATCGAATTCGGTTCCAGTTCCGGGTTTGGAAGATATTTTCCGGTATTGTATGTTGGAACTTTCCGGTGTTAGATCTTCCAGTATTGGATCTGCTAAAATATCTCGGTTTTGGATCTATTGAACTTTTAAAATTCTGGATCTTTGAATTTGAAGTTACATTATTGGAAATCTTTTATGTAAGAAACCAACTACATTATTGTATTTCTAGAATTAATACATGGTAAATATTAACTTTATTGAAATTTGAAAGACGTTTATTTTTGTGAAATTGATTTTTTTGAATGCACATTTAAAATGACTAATTCGATAAATGTATACAATTGCTCGAATAGTAATTGACTTATTTTTGTTGGCATTATTGAATTTATTTTTGAGTGATTAACTGAATTTTTTAGCTTGCAAACTAGCATATTGATAAATCGATCTAGTTTGATATTGAATAAATTTAGTAGATTCATTTATAAAAATTTGAAAATACATATGATTGTGATCATTTAAATTAATTTTTGAATTAACTTTCTTTTAAGTTAACATTATTGAAAATCTAATTTAAATTTAGTTTTTTGGTATGTTTAATTGAATTTGATACATTTAATATATGCAGATCTTAATAAACGCAAGTTGACAATTTTATCGAATATCTGAAATTTTATTAGAATTTTTTTTCATTTCTTTGTTAACGTTAAATTGCGCATATATAAATTGTATATATATGGCGAGTTGATTTTCTTTGTTTATTCGAAGACTAATTGAACCATTTCATTATTGTAATGGTTTCATTAAGTTTGTCTGTTGAGTATATGTAATTTGTATTTGTAGATTTGATAGTTTTAAATACATTTTGATAAAATTTAATTGTGTGAAGGGACATTATTGCATATTTATGTTAAATAAAAGGGAAAATCTTGTTTTTCTTTTTTATCTGCCGTCATGGAAATTAGGTTGAATTTAGAGAAAGTTACTAGATTGTAGAAATAATAAAAAATATATTTTGAAAGAGCGAGTCGCTTAACAATTTGAATCTTGGGAGCAACCTGGCCTTTATGATAAAGTAGATTTGCGTTATCCGTTCATTTAGAATTTTCATTATTTATTTATTTATTCATTTATTTATTTATTTACTTTATTTATTTTATTTTATCGTTTATTTACAAAAGAGTATATATTTATATGCTCTCCGTAACATAAGAAAATTTTTGGCGACCTCTTTTCCCAGGATTTAGGTTGTTTTGTGGTTTGTTTTTAATTAAAACTGAATTATTCGGAGGTTGATTGTCGAGAATAAATATGAAAGAGAGTATATTTGTTAAATTTGTCATTTTTTCGAAATATTTTATTTTTTGGAAGTTTCTAATATTTTATCTTTGGATGAATTTTGACTAATGCAAAATTAGAAACACATACTCGTAGTTCACCATAGAATATATTAATTTCTGCAATGACATTAATGGACTCGCAACCGGGTGTTGTCCCTGCAGATTTTGTAGCAAACCTAATAGATAATTTAAATTCGAAAATGTGCGAGTTGAACATGGAAATGAAAACATTAAAAACTAGATCTAAATCACAGTCCGTAGTTGAACAAAATTTAGTTGATATTGATTCAGTTATTGAGAATTTAGTAGCTCCTTCGTTGAGTTCTCTTTCTTTTGAATCGAGAGTAGCTCCTTCAAGTTTTTTAGAATATGAAGAGGTTTCTTCTTTTCCTGCTTCTCAATTGCCTATGACTATTAATTTTTCTACATGTACATCAAACACGGTTAGAAGTTCAATCCCTTCAATTTTACCTTTGGCATTAATGACACCTCAAAGTAGACCTCGTACTTTTCATGAATACAAAGTACCATTAATGAATCATAATTCCAAGTTAAATGATTCGGACTTTAATGAATCTAGGTTAAATTTAATGGAGAGTCAGATAGATTTATTGACGGAAGCAGTAGTTCTTTTAGCTCGGATTTTGAAGAGGAATAGTTTAGTTGATCGTTATAGAAATGAAGAAGGAAAGAATGCAAAGACCATAAAGAATAATAGATTTTATAATGAATATATTGATGATAGATTAGAAAATGATAGATATGATTATAATAGAAAAAATATTAGTAATAGATTTAATAACAAATACAATAGTAATTATAGTAATAGATTTGAAGGTTTTAATAGCAATAGAAAGAATAATGGTAGTAATATTGATAAGCATAATAACAAAGGATTACAATGCACTTATTGTAGAATAGCTGGACATGAAATACACAAATGTTATAAATATTTAGGTATTTGTAGCTATTGTAGACAGAAGGGGCATATTAGAGTAAATTGCACATCCACCCGGAAGAGTATGACAAATAGCACATTATTGAACGAAACTGCTAAGTCCTCTTCACCTAAAAAATTTGAATCCTCTAAGGGTGAAACACAGAAATCAGAAGAACACTTTACAGATTGTTTAGAAAAAGTACACGAGTATCAAAGTTATTCATTAGATAATTTGCAAGTAAACTGCCCATCAAAGCAGAATGGTGGTGCAAATAGCTCATTGTTGAATAGTCCCACTAAGTCCTTATCTTCAAAGATGAAGTCCCCAAAAAACAATATTAGAGAAGTTGAACAGATCAATAATGACAAACTGATTAAACTTACTAACACATTGATTGAAACTAATGATAGCATTGTCTCCCCTGTAGACGATAGAAAATTGGACATTATTGACGAAAATCTTAGTAAAATTAATACAGAACCTTTGGTTGTTGAAGCGGGATTTGTTCATATAAATGAAAATTTGATAGAAACAAACACAGTTGGACAAACTGAACTGACCGATAATGATAGACTGACTAATTTAATTGACTCGGATGCAACCGAGACACTAATAGAAACTCCTAAAAAGACATTAGTACTGTCCACTCTTAGTGACGTAATCTCTCCTGTAGATATAAAAATGAACAATATTGATATAAATTTTAAAGTTAATGAAGACCCTTTGATGGTTGACGTGACCTTGGGAGAATATTCCACACAGACTTATAAAGCTATAATATATGATGCTACAGAAATTGGTCTGATTAGTTCCAATATTGTTGATAAATTAGAGAATATTACATTGATACCTTCATCTATTGGTACGGTTAGAGGTTTAGGTCGTACACCTTGTAAAGTAGAAAATTCCGTTAAACTAATTGTAAAATTTAGCACGGGCTTTCAAACCCAACCAAGTGAATTTTTAGTAGTTTCACCAGATCCTAGGTATCATCTATTGTTTTTGGGTAGAAATTTAATTAAGGAAAATTCTTTAGTTCCCGATATAATTTCTAGACAATTGTGGCAGCAACAGAACAATGAATTTACTGTAGTAGCTGCAGGTAAAACTTGGAAAGATTTAGCTAGAAATAGGGAAGGACCTCTTGAACTAAAAGTAGTAAACAGTGTATCAGTTAATGGATTACATTATTGAATGTGTGAAAGTTCTGTTGTATATATAGTACCAGAATAAACTCTCGACCATCGTTCTCTGACAATGTTCGAAATAATGTATTAATTGTTGAACTGTATAGATTATTTTTAATTTATATTTTTATTTATTAATAATTTTGTTTTTCATTCCATTGAATTGAGCAGAGCTGATGGCCAATATGTTCCATGTGAAACTGTAAGTTAAAAAACTGTTCATTAATGGGTATTCATGTCCAACAATGGTAATGAAAATTATTGATAGATGTTTGTTTTGGAAAATTTATTTTTGAACATTTTATTTTTATAAATTTATTTTTGAAAAATGGAAAATTTGTGTTGAAAAATTTAATTTAGAAAAATTTATTTTAGAAGTTATGATTATCTCTCTATGATAATTGTATTAATAACTATGATAATTGTATTAATAATTATATATTTAGTCATTTATTGATTCTTTAATTGAAAATCATTTGTAATTGAATCTTTTTTGTAGTTTTTCAATGCAGTGTATTAATCTATATATTATTACAGAATTTGTATGATTAATGTTTGAAGACTTGGAGGCTGGCCTATTCCGAGAACACGAGCCATATCCGAAAATGAAACCTAGTGCTTTGATTAAAACATCGCACTTAATAGACGTCAAGGATACAGATTATTCTCCATAAACATCAACGGACTCAAAGTACAATACCGCCATAAAGGAAGTCCTAAGCGTGGTGTATTTCCAGTTGATTGTGAAAAGAGCGTACTGTTTCTTGATTTATAGAAATGTATTCCATAATAAAACTATGTATTTTTCGGGCTCGTGTGGGGCCAGTTTCTGAGGTCTCGGTTTCTGATGAAAGTAATATAAAGGTCATTGTTTGACAAGAGCAATTATAGACAAAACTGGTCATCATTGAATTGTTGTAAAACAGTAAAACTGTTAATTCAATTAATGACATGTTTTGCATTGATATTTGCATTAATAAATTAAAAAGTTTTTCGGTACTGTAAGTACTTTAATAACATTGATGTATGTCACTAATGTCGATTACCTTGAAAAAAGCGGTAGGGGTTTCATTTTAATGGGGGAGAGTGTAAAGGTGTGGCCTTTCCTGGAATGAAAACAACCAGCTAACTATTAGCGCTCTCTTGCAGTTCAAAAACCAAAATTTGAAATTTCGCGACAAAATAAATTATTCGAATTTTAACATTGTAAAGTGACTACTTACCGTGATTGAGAAAATAATTATTAGATTTTCTGCACATATTTTAGTACATCATTTTTTATTTCAGAATATTGTGGATTTAGTAAAGAATAGTTATTACTATTCAAAGTAGAATTTTTGTTGACATTGTTATTTAAAATATAAAATATTTGACGTCTCCCTTCCTTAAGGGTAAGTTTTTCTTTTAGAATCTGATCAACGGTACGATTTTGAGATTGTTAAATGTTTATTTTTTATTTAAATAGTTTAAATTGTAACGTTGTTTCTTAAAGAATTTAAATGGAGCTTTTAATTTTCATTTAAAAAGAATTCAAAAACTGAAATTTAGATTTTCGTTTATCATAGAACTTTTTAGATTTTTGTAAGTATTTATATATTTTTTTATAAATTTCAAACCTTTAATTGTGGTAGTTGAACTCTTATATGAGATAATTATATTATAGCTTACTTTATCTTCGATAAAACCTTTAAAGATATTCGTAAAACGTAACTTTTTGCATTACTGCCAAAAATAAATTTGAACGAATTTTCAGATTTTTTGTTAATCGTAAGAATTAGATTTGTAAATGTTTGGAATTTTTATTCAAGTTTGAATACGATGAAATGAAATATTTGAATTCTTTGTATATGATAAATATAACTTGATAATCTAAATTTAACGTTGTGTAAAATTTGCATTTAAAATGTTCAGAAAAATTATCTTTTAGATTTTTTTTAGTGCAAATTTAAATATAGCTTAATTAATTATTTATAGGTTTCGGTTTCGGAGCTATTGTTAAGACTCCGTTTTTGGATCTATTTCCGGGTTTGGATCTAATTCAATATCCCGAATTCTGGATCTTTTGTTGTCATTAATGCTCTGGTTGAAACTTCTAGCGAGTATTGGAAATCATTGAAATAATTGGATGTTGTTTTTCCGAAACTGAAATCAAATAAAGTTCTAATAGAACATTCTGAACCCAATATTGGAAAACTTTAATGTAAGAAATTATTGCATTTCTATGATTTGTATTTTTTAGAATTGTTTGATTAAAGATCATTTTTTTTTTAAATTTGAATGACATTGGCTGATTAAATTAGAAATATTGGTATTCAGTTGTATATTCAGTTGTAAGTTGGATTTACGTGATTTAGATGAAACAAATTAAAAGATTTGATACATTGTACTTATTGATTGGCATTTAATAATTTTGTTTACTAGGGTTTTCTCATTAAAGGAGAACATTATTATATTTAAAAATTTTCTTTCTGGTTAAGATAATTGGTAGTAATTTGGAATCATTTATTATATATAATTAATAAAAATTTCTTTTTATTTTATTGAACCATATAATTATTGTAGGAAGGTGGTTAAACTAGTCAATTTAAAAATATATTTTTTATATTTACATATTACTCATTATTGATTTAAGAAACTTTATATAAATTTAGATAAATTTAACTAGTAGAAACATAATTTAATTTTGCATTAAAGATAAAAAAATAAATTTATTTTTTTTTATCTGCCTTTCGTTGAAATTGAAATTATAGCTACCCATTTAAATGAAATCGTTCATAGAAAATATATTTTGAGAAGCGAGTCGCTTAACAATTTTAAAATCTTGGGAGCAACCTGGCCTTTATGATAAAGTAGATTTGCGTTATCCGTTCAATTAGAATTTTCATTTATTTATTTATTCATTCATTTATTTATTTATTTTACTTTATTTATTTTTTTATTCATAAAGAGTATATATTTATATGCTCTCCTTAACAATATAAATTAATTTAATTTAACAGGCAATATAACTACATTCTTATTTATTCTGGAAAGGATTTTGTTTAATTTTTAATTTTCCTTCAATACCTTTTTGAATACTATTCTTTAATACTTTTTCTTTAATTTATATTTTTCAATTATTTTATGTCTTGCTTCTTTAAAATATAATATTCATATATTTTTCTGATTTCAACTCATTTCTTCCTTTAATTAAATTTTGCCTTTAATTTCTTAAAGAAAAATACTTTCTAAAAAATTATCTCAATAAGCATCTCAAGAGACATCGGAGCGAGATCTTCATTTCAAATGAATCCATGTGGAAAAAAACGCAAAAGTGTGGTAAGAATAATAAGAAAGAAGAATAAGATTCACATTAGCTTATTCCCCAAATACCCCAAGCCTGTAATCCCCAGAATTCAATTTCACAAGACACTAATTATCAAATTGTCTATTGAGAATAGTAATATGACATGAGCCATAAGATAAACTTATTTCATTAATGAACTATTCATCAAATTAAATTCGTTGCTCTACGGATTACATTTCATTAATTACATTAAATTGACCTAATATTTAAATCTAGGTTTGTTAATATTTATCTTTTTATATGGAATCTATCACAAAATAGAGTACATTTATCAATTTAGTCTGGTAAAATTTTGCTACATTTTTATTTAGACAATAAATATAATAATAATAACAATAATAAAATTAATAAATTTTCTTATGCAGAAAATTATAGAAAAATACGTAAATAAAAAATAATAATAAATAATATGACTAAAAATAAAGCTTTAAATTCTTTAAGAGCTCTTTAATTTTGACCTTAATGGTGAAAGCTACCTTTTCACAACTAAAATATATGTTTCCTGTTGCGACAAAATAGAAATACTTTATACGAAAAAAGACCAAATACATTATCAGTTTTTATTTACATTTTATATTTTTATTTATAATGATTCTTGCAGCTTTCCTCTTCTTATATCATTTACTTCTTTCTATTTAATATTGATAAGTTACTTCTTTTTATATTTTTTATATGTTTTCAAAATTTTATTGTTCCTTCTTTTACTTTGTTTTTTATTTTATGTTGCCTTGTTCCTTTATTTCAATTGTAGAATAAAGGTTTTCTATATATCGTTAGTAATAAGTATTGATCCACATCAAATATTAATTATTTTTATTTCGCAAATTATTTAATTTATTACATTTTTTTAATAATTTTATTTGCGTAAATTATTTAATTTATTCCATTTTTTATATATTATTTTTTATAATATTATTTGCCAGCCGTTCACCTTTAATTGTTATAATTTGATCGTAAGTTTATTTTATTTATCCCTTATTTTTTATTTCATTTCTCTTTCTACCTTTATCACTTTTAAATCACATTTCATTTATGTAAATTTCTTTTCAGTGCTAACATTTCTACTTTCAAATAGAAACTTTAACTTTCTAAACTTTATTCTACTTTTTTTGTCTTTCTTTACTTTCTTTTAAAATTTTCGTAAAAAGTGGTTAAAACTACTTCCTGAAAGGTTTGAATACGAATTTTAAGATGAATCAGAGAGTTCTTAATATCATAATCATTTAATATAGAAAGATAGAGAAAACGTCAGATAAATGAAAGAAGTCTAATACTGCAACTTTAACTTCTCTCCTACTACTAGAATCATCAACGATTAATTAATAATTACATTAATTTACACGTATTAAGAGAGAGAGAGAGAGAGAGAGAGAGAGAGAGAGAGTTAACAGAAATGTAACATTTACATTTTCTTTACAAGGCATTAATTTGAAATTAAATAAGAATACCATTTTTTACTCGAAGATTATTTAATCATACTAATATAGTTTTAAAGTTATACTTTTATAATTTCCACTTCAAAATAATCAATTCATTAATTCATTAAAATTAACATTATAAGGAATGGAATTAACATTATAAAAATAATACATATCATAATTAAGGCGTTGGTACAAGAATAATAAATGATTAACAATGAATTTTATCAAATTAAAATGAAAAAATATTAAAAATAAAAGAAACATTTTCAAATAAAAATATATTAATTAAATTAGCCATTCCCCAAAATGTGTATACAAAATAAATAAAGAAATTGCAGGAAAAAAATGTCATTTTAAAGAAAAGAAAACTTTTAATTCTTTGAAGAGCATTAAAATTTGACCTTAATGGCGAAAGCTCTCTCTTTATAACTCGTTAGCCGAGTTTTATTAAAAAATGAAGTTTTCTTAAATATGTTCCGACTTCAACTAAATTGAAATTGTTCATCGGAGAGATAATAAAATGTGATACATTTATTAGTTTATATTTTCGAGTTTTCCTATTACTCCACTTTCCTTTTAGTCAATACCTCCTTTTAATTATTTATTGAATCTTTCTTTAATTTTATATTTATTTCACATGATTTCTGATTCTTTATTGTCCTCTTCTTTTATTTTTTAATTTCTCTTACAAGTTCATTTAAATAATAATCAAAGAATTAAATGTTTTCGTTATTTGTTACTAATAATTTTCTCCCTTTCCTTTTTTAGAATATTTTAATAATCTTTATTTCATTCATCTGGTTTCTATTTACCTTTTATGTAAACTAAGTTTTCTACAAATTCCACAATAACTTTAATGATTTTAATATTTTTGTTCCATATTTATTTATAATTATGCAATTGATTTTCTTTATTTTATCTCTTTATTTCATACCCAATAATGGTTTAGTTTTTTGATTTTTGCTTCTATTAAAAATTTTATCGAGTAATGATATCATTTTATTAATTTTTATAATTAATTTTTTTTTAAATCTTGAAATATTTATATTAGATATATAATTTCTCTTGCAGCTTTTATTTAGATATTCTATTTTGTGCTGTCTTGGAAAATTTATCGAATTTATGTTCACATATTTTCTCATTTATCTTTTTATTTCTCCTCTTCTTCATTTTTATATAACCTCAATAGAGAAAATATAAAATAATTAAAAATATAAAAAAAAAACAAGAGAAGTCAGAGAAAATTTTGAATATCAAATTAATTTATAAGAAAAAATAGGAGACAGAAAGAAGAGTAAAGCGAAAGGAAACTTAAAGCTTTCTTAATCCTATAATACCCAAAATTCAATTATGAAAGACACATTAAAAGGATTAGTAGTAAGTAGGATTTGAATCCTACGATCAATTTACATCTTAGATATTCCCAAATTATTTGGGAATACTTTCTTAACGAAGCATATTTGTATTCAAGTATTAAAATCTAACAAAATTTAAATAAAATTTGTGATTTTATACGATATAAAACATTAACTGTTTTCAATGAACATTCAACTGCAATATACTTTTGAAAATTTATATTTGTTAATTAATTCTTAGTAAATATATTAGATACTAAATTCACAAAGTAATTATTGCATAACAATAAATTTATAAAAAGATGGAAACAAAATATGCAAAAATAAATTTTTTTCATAAAATAAAAAAAAAAATTATTTTTAATGTTTTTTTCTAGAAAAAGAAATTCCCTGAGATCTTACAAATTTAACCTTAATTGTAAAGCATATCTCTTTTCCACTCGTTAGAGAAGTCTTCGTAACATAATGCTTTTTCTTAAATATATATTTGACAGTGACGAATCGGATAGAAACAAACACACACGCACATACC
>JAQGCT010000044.1:0-10542 GCA_034700045.1 Haplophthalmus danicus | reverse complement strand
TACTGCATATATATGAGGAAGTTGAATAATTTGACTAGTTATTTTTTATTTTTGAAATTAATAAGCAATTTTTTTCCAAACAAATACTCTAAGTATTTATATATGTTAAAAATTGGTGAATTATGTTTGATATGTGTATAGTTTAAAATTTTAAGTTATTAGAAATTTTTCCTTTGAGTTCGTATTCTTTTTCTGTACTTAAAAGAATTTGGGTTATTGAGAACGAAGTTAATGAAACTTTATATAATTTTGTCTTGATTTGTTATCATAACGAGTTAAGATCATTTTAAAATATTATCAAGGTACTGTTAACTTTAACAAAAATTCTTCTTCTTTAAAGTATTGAAGTATGTAAAACTTAATTATTATTATTTTGTTATTTAACATTTCAAAAATGGTCAAATCTGATTGTATGCCTATAGCGGAATTTAAGACAACGCCAAGCAATGTAACAAGATATCATTAATTTAATATGATTATGATCGAATTCTAAAGAACCGTAGATTTTACACTTAAATCTCATTACATCTGGTCTAGTTGTGAACGAAACAGAGCAAAACCTATAACCGAACAGTGGTGCTGCTTCACAGACTTCGCTTTCAGTAAAAAGTGTACGACAGCCTAATCAAATATGTGGAAATAGAAAATAATTAACGTTAAAAAATTTACATTAGATTATGGGTCTTATTTTGGATTGAATTTTATTACCTATACGGATAATTTGAATAAGAGATTCACTTGTCCACCTAAAGATGATATGCTGGTAGATAAGAAACTTAAATTGACATAACAATTTGGACTTAAAGTTATAGTAAATCTAATTGAAGTTAACGTTAAATCAAATCTTGAAGAATAATTTCCAAGCAATTAAATTCTCATTCTAGAAGGGACGTATCGCGATCCAGATACGAAAGATGGATTTGGTTCTCATTTGAAAGACACATGGTAATGTTTAAAAAATAATAGAGATAATTGTCAAAATATTCTTACAGATATAACTAGATCTAACGGTAAGTCTGTTTTAAAGATGTCACCATTATCAATGTAATTTGTCAATTAATATATATTTACATTCGTAGTGCAAGATAACAGAGAGTCAAAAGCATTCGAGTAACCAAGAACATCAAACAAATCAATGAGTTTTATTGTCGTAGAGGAAATTATAAGTAAGCTTGAAATTATTTCATCGTTGCGTGAAGCTTGTAATATCAAAGTTTTAAATATACAATATTGGTATAATGCAAATTGTTAGTTACTCGACAAGTCGAGACCCTTCGTTGCACAAGATTGTCTAACTGGAAATTTAAAACATATAATTAACCAGTCTTGTACAAATTGTGAGAATATGTATCTTCCAAGAGAAGATGCTTGTTAGCATCATAACATTACATCGTGGTGTAATATCACTAATTTAAAATCAATATTTTGTTCTACGTGGAATTCTTGTCTTAATACTACTACTCTTTAGTAATGTAATGAAAACAGAACTGGACCGAGTTGTGCTTATGATAGAATATTTAATACAGGAAGTGCAAATATTGTTCTAATGAATTCTGAAACAAATGCTGTGTTAACAAATAGTGAAACCGAAAATCTTATGATAGTGAAATTATTATTAACAATTGAGTTTAGTAACTTTTATTTTTATGAATTTTTAACTAATTTAGGAAGAATTTTTATTAAAATTGAATAAAATTAACCTACGAATTTTTAGGTTAAAAAGGAGACGCCAGAAATTGAAAGTGAAATAATTAATTTGAATTTTGAATTCTAAATAAATAGCACTTCAAAATATTTACCTGTAAATTTCACAATATAATTCAACACTGATTAGTTGAATGTAAAGATGGAAGATGTTAGTGGAATTGCCAAAGATAAAATAATAGTTTTTTAAAGTCTTCAGATTTTAATAAAAGGAAATGAATAAGTAGATAGAAATTATAATGAATTATTTAGTGTCGATGCATCGTCATCTTTCGATCCCGAATTGCCAAATAATAAATCTCACTTAAACTTTTAGTGGACTTGCAATACTACAAGTACTGACGAAGAAGATTTGTGTTTTAATGGCTTGCTTTAAGATGACCCTAGAGTTTAATTTGAAGGAACTCGAGGAGAAAAGTTAAATATTGTTTAAGAATTGAAGAACTAAGACGTAACTCTTTATTTTTTTGTTGTAGTTCGTGATACGAGTTATAAATCATTCAGAAAATCTTAGAGAGCGTTTCAAAAAATATTTATAATCGGTACTGAAGATTCTCCTTTAAAAGTTTTTAAAAATATTGATGATTTCTAATAAGAATTAGAATCTATCTCTGAAATTTATGACAAATGTTAAAACCAAACTTCAATTGATATGTGGTTTTATTTAAATTGTGAAAAAAGAACTATTATTGGTAACCAAGAAAATGAAAAATTAATTTTAATTGGAAACATTAAACATATACTATAACATAGTTGCATGAACTGTTCATAATATTAAATATTCTAAACAACATCGGCTTGCCAAACATATACTACTTCATCATGGTTTTCAAATGTGCCTTAAAATTTGCGCTTGTGCTCTACTTGGGAAAGATGTTAAAAATAAAATGATTAAAAATGTAATAATTATAAAATTGGACCTAGTTGTGCTTATGATGAAATTAAAGTTGAAAATTTAAAATTTGAAATAAAAGATGTTTTGACAAATACAGTATTAACTAATAATGAGGCATAAAATTAAACGACAATTTAAATGAATATCAGCATTTTCATTGGTAGCAAATATTTTTATGAATTATTAGATTTCATAAACGTTACAATAGCTGTAATCAATAATATAGAATCAATTTCTTAGCAGGATATGAAAATTCCGGTGATAAATAATGATTAATTAATGTTAGTGTTTAATTTAAAAATTAATAGTAATAATAGTTATCTACCATTGAATTACACAATTAAGACAGGTACTTAATAGAAATTGGTTTTATTCCGAGATGTCTCTGGCACATTTGGACAAATAATGGTCTTGAGGCAAATTTAAGCAGAAATAATAGGAGGAGATTAAATACAAAAGAATTATAATGAGGAATTCGCAATTGACTCATCCCCTTCAATCGATCTGGAATTTCCTAACAATAAATCTCATTTGGAATTTAAATGGTTTTGTAATACAACAAATACTGAAGCAGATGACCTTTGCAATGAGGAATAATTAGAAAATGACTAGAGAGTGCAAATTCGTGGTGAACAAGGTCAAATATTAGCTATCGTTAAAGAATTAAAAAATTAAAACGCAACTATTTATTTTTGGGTAAGAATCAGTGATATACTTTTAAAACCATTAAGACCATCTTAATACGCTTTTCAAAGAGTAACAGTAATAGGTACTGTAGATTCTGCTCTTAATATTTTTAGAGATAAAACTAATTTTCTCCATGCATTATAAATCTCGTCTAAAATTCATAGTAGTTGTTACAATCAAAGTATAAACAGTTTATGGTTTCACTGGAATTGCTAAAACACAAGATTAAATTATATTAGCCAAGTATAAGAACAATTAAAACTAACTGGAAATATTATGCATATTTTAAATCATAGCTGTATTGTGTGCTAAAAATTTTAAATATTTCATATGAATAAATCTTGCTAAAATTTGAAGGGTCCATCATGGTGTTCAGATATTTTGTAAAATATGTTGCTTTGCTCAACTTGGAAGTGTTTCAAAAATTAAAGTTTTTAGAACTACTGTAACTAGAATAAAACTGGACCAAGTTGTGCCTATGATGAAATTTCTCCATAGTTATTTTAATATAACATAACTGATGCATCCACTTAAAATTTATTAAATAATATAGAACTTGTTGATAATATGGATGTTGAATTATCGATTACTATATAAATTAATGACATTTATCTCTATGAATTTACTGACATTATGAACATTACATACAAAATTATTGATAACTAACCGTCAAATATGAATGTGTAAAAGCAACAACCTCTGATAAAAAATAATTCGCTTTAATTTATGTTTCGCTTCAGAGTTAATAGTACAGAAATTTATTTATTTCTTAATTACACAGTAAGGCTAGAATCAAAGTAAAAATCGGCTAATATTCGTGATGTATCAGGAACAATTGGTTAAATTAAAGTTTTAAAAAATTTTATAGCAATGATAAAGGGTGATAGTCAAATTTAAAAGAAATATAATGAAAAATTTACAGTTGATGCATCCTCATCTAACGATCCTGAATTGCCAAATAACATATCACACTTGGAATTTACGTGGAATTGTAATACTACAAATATAGATCAAGAAGATCTTTGTAATTATGAATCTCTTGAATAAGATTCAAGAGTTAATATTGAAGGAGAGAGAGGTGAAAAGTTAACAATTGTGAGGGAATTAAAAAACAAAAATGCAACACTGTATTTTTCTGTTTATATTCGCGATGTAAATTTTAAACCATTCAGATTACCTCAAATGGCATCTTAGAAAGTTTTTATAATAGACACCGAAGATTCTCCATTGAATATTTTTAAGAATATAGAAGATTTTCAACAAGCGTTAACTACTGTTTCTGAAGTTTATAATAATTGCTAAAATGAAAGTTCATTTGAAATGTGGTTTTATTTAGAATGTGTTAAGAAAATAACTGGAATGAGTAACCCATTATCAAAGCAATTGGCTTTAATAGGAAAAATGAAGCATGTATTAAAGCATAGCTGTGTAATCTGTTAATAATTATAAATTTTCTAAATAACTTAATCTTGCCATACATATAATACTTCATCATGGTGTTCAAATATGCTACAAAATATACGATTGTGTGCTACCTGGAAACGATGCCTAACAGAAAATTTTGAAAGTTGTGACAAGTATAAAATTGGACCTAGTTGTGCTTATGATCAAATTTAACCAACAGACTTTACTTTTAAAATAAAAGATGTCGAGGCAGATAGTACACTGCTAACAAATGAAGTTACCAATAAAACAGATGTCATTATTTATATTAGTATTATGATTGAGGGAAAATATTTCTATGAATTTATAAGTAATATCAAAATTTTAATTTTTGCAATAGATAACATGGCATAAGTTTCTAGTAATAGGAACCCAGTTTTCAATGATAGTTTAATATAACTGATATTTTAAGTAAATATTACCAGCTCCAAATCTATTATCAATTTGAATTACACAATTTAGTCAATAACATAATAGCGTTTTGTAAAAGTACCAGACATTTCTGAATAATTTGGACAAGTTATAATATTGGGAGACATTGAAGCCTACATTAAGGGAGAAAATGAAATTTATAAAAAATATAACGAAAATTTTGTAATAGATGCATCGCCTTCCATTGATTAATAATACCCTTAAAATAAATCTCATTTAGAATTTAAATGGTTTTGTAGCACAACAAGTAATGATTAAGAAGATTTCTGTAATGAAGGTCTTCTTGAAAACGACACTAGAATATAAATTCAAGGAGATAATGGTGATATATTAGCAATTGTTAAGGAATTAAAAAACTTAAATACCACTCTTTTCTTTTGGGTGCAAGTTCGAGATATTCTCTTAAAACCGTTTAGATAGCCACGTTATGCCTATCTAAAGGTTACAATAATAGGCTCAGCAGATTCTTCACTCATAGTGTTTCCTAATAAAGATGATTTCGAAGAAGCGTTAATGAGTATCTCTAACATTAATGACAACTGTCAGAAGCAAAATTTGTATTATATGTGGTTTTATCTTAATTGCAATGAATAACGTAATTAAGTTTTAACAAATAAAGTTAATAACACGTTGTTATTGGCAGGTAACATGCAGCATGTTTTATAGCATAGTTGCATTTTTTGCTAAAAATTTTAAATTTTTCATATCAAGGATTCGTGCTAATCATTTAAAAATGTATCATTCTGCACCGAGAAACTTCAAAAAGTATTATTCTGCGCAACTTTGTAAAGATGCAATAAGGAAGATTTTAAATATTAGTGTGATAGCAATAAAACTGGACCAAGTTGCTAATATGACGTCATTTTGACAAAATACTTTACCTTTGAGATTAGAGATATATTATCACAAAAGGCGATTGAAAGCAAAGAGGTTACTAATTTAATGAAGCTCAAAGCAGCAATTAATATCGAAATCCGCGAAATATATATTTATGAACTTGTCGAAACTATTAAAATTG
Organism: Haplophthalmus danicus; assembly: GCA_034700045.1. NCBI lineage: Eukaryota > Metazoa > Arthropoda > Malacostraca > Isopoda > Trichoniscidae > Haplophthalmus > Haplophthalmus danicus. Next base: position 4,363 of record JAQGCT010000044.1, on the reverse strand, counting down.
TGATCGATTTTATCAATAATGATTATCCATCAAATAAAATAGTAAAACAATTACCCTCGACAGAAAATGATAATATAAATTTGCTATTCGATTTCCAAATTGATAGTAAATAAAGAATTATTCCGGTTAATTATGATATGAAATTTGATTCAAATCTAAATCAAAGATTATTACCTACCGTTACGGGAACATTAGGAAACATTACAGTTTTATAAGATCTGAGGGCTCAAATAAAAGGAGAAGATCAAATAATTAAAAGTTATAATGATATATTTACAATTGATGCATCACCTTCCTTCGATCCTGAATTTCCAGATAATAATTCCCATTTGGAATTTAAGTGGACTTGTAATACAACGAGTACTGACAATGAAGACCTTTGCTTTAATAATTTATTTGAAAATGATACTCGAGTTTAAATTTAAGGTGATAAAGGTGAAAAGTTTATAATTGTAGGGGAACTGATAAATCGAAATACAACAATTTATTTTTCAGTATAGGTTCGTGATACAACATTTAAACCATGGAGATCACCTCAAACAGCAACTTAATAAGTAAAGATAGTGGGAACAGAAGACTCATCTCTCAATGTTTTCTAGGATAGATAATCATTCTTAAATGCTTTATCAACATCATCTTTAATTCATGAACAGTGCTAAAAGCAAAGCAAATATGGGATGTGGTTTTATGTAAATTGTCAGCTTGAAAATGTTGAAAAAATACCAAGTTAATTAAAGGATTACTTGAGACTCTAAGGAGAAATGAAGCAAATATTATCGCATAGCTGTATAGTATGTTCAAAATTTTAGATTTTACATTTCGTTGGTGCTTGCAAAAATTATGACTCTCCTTCTTGGTGTTCAGCGACACTTTAAAATTTAACACTCTGCTCTTCTTGGAACCGTTGTCAAGATTCAAGTATTTAAACATTTTGCGATACGAATAAAACTGGTCCTAGTTGTTCTTATGATGAAATTTCTATAACATAATTTACATTTTTTATTAAACATACAGAGACAAAGCAAAAATTAATAAATGACGAAACGGCCAATAACATGCTAGTGGCAATGTATCTTAACGTTAGTATGTACAATTTGTATTTCTTCGAATTAATTAATAATATTAGCTTATAAATTTTGATTGTTGAAAATTAACCGTCAGATTTTCAAATAATAAAATAAGATCCATTCGTAAATAATGATTAAATTAAACTGCAATTTGATTTTCAAGTTAATAGTTCAAAACGACACCTTCCGGTTAAAATTATATTTTAAATTTATGCAAAACCAAACAACAAATTATTTCGCAATATTTCAAGAACGCTTGGAAATATTACAATTCTGAAAGATATACTAGCAGATATTAAGGAAGAAGACGAAATACAAAGGTATTATTATTAAAATATAACAATTGATGCCTCATCTTCTGTCGATTAGGAATATCCAAATAATCGATCACACTTAGAATTTTAGTGGACTTGTAATACGACCAGTATTGATTCTGAAGATCTTTGTGGTAATTAATAATCTGAAATACAATATGACCCAAGGGTTAAAATTGTTGGAGATCGTTGGGATATTTTAATTATTGTTAAAGAAGTAAAGAATTAAAATGTGACTTTACATTTTACAGTTTAAGTTAGAGATATGTATTTAAGGCCTTTTAGAAAACCTCAGTACGCATACTAAAAAATAATTATTATAAGTTCAAACGATTCTTCGCTCAATGTATTTTAGGACATCCCAAATTTTTAAAACTCATTATAAAAAATATCCGAAATTAAAGAAAAATGTTTATAAATGTCAAAGTACTAATTTTGGTTTAACGCTGCCTGCTAAGATATAAATGTTTAAATTGTTCCAAGCAATATCAGTAATTAAAATATGTTGTTTGGAAATATGAAACATATTTTATAGCATACGTGTATCTCTTGTCCAAAATTTAATGTATTCTAGAGACAGATGTTGTGTTAGGATTACTCCTTTTCTTCGTGGTGTTCTCATACCAAATCAAATCCTCTCTTTTGTAGTACATGGAAATCATGTTCATAAAATACATATGATAATTGCGAAATTAATCAATTCGGCCCAAGCTGTTTTTATACAGAAATTATACAAAATTTTATAAATTTTCAAATAATCTAAATTAGAAATGATATATCAGAAAATATCGGCTTCAATGTTATTAGCGGAACAAATGTATAATTGAACATAAAACTGGATTTTACATAATGGAATGGCCCATTTGATATTTTAAAATCCATGTAAGTTAAAGTCAGCTTAGATACGAGCTCAAATGAAAAGTTGATAAGCACAAATATTTCTTAAGATAATTTTTATTTGCAATTGAAAGAGACTATTTTAATAGATTCGAATAAAAGTTTATTAAATCTAAGCATATCCTTTTATAAGAACTTACAATACGATTTCGTAAATTTGGAGCCTAAAAGTTTTGTTTATAATGTAAATGTCATATAACCAATAAATATTAAGTTTAAAAAAGGAAATTATTAAATAGTTCATTATTAAAAAAATTCGACTGTAGACGCCTCTCCTTCTTATTTTCCAAATGTTTCCATTACTAATAATTAGATGCTAGTTTCTACTTCTTGGTTTTGTAATACAACTGATGAGGATCCTGAAGATATTTGTTATACACATGAACTAAAAAGCGATCAAAGAATAAACCTTAAGGGATTACGGGACGAAATCGTTGAACTTAAAGAAAATTTTGAAGATCATGATGTCAATATCACATTTGCATTCTCAGGATTTATTAAAACATAATCGCAAATGATATTGTAAAGTGATACTGCTGCTCAATTGGTATAGGTAAACGGTTCTTAATACTAGGTAAGCAGGTATTTTACTAGAGCCTAACTTTAAGAACACTTGACAATGATAGCTCAATTAAAAATGGAAAGCTAATCGTCAAAAATACAATATTGGTTTTACTTAACTTTTCAAAAGAGGACTTTGACAATGTACAACTATTTACATGACTTTATAGTTTCTAGAAGCATTATAATTAAACCGAAATTTCCAATTTAAAATCGTTTTTCAGGTCTTTAGTAAAATATTCTCATTAATGGGTGCCTTAATTGCTCAAAATTTGAATATCTTTAGCGATATGGATCTTGTTAGTACGATAAAATTATCTCCTGGTGTAATATTGATACTTAAACGAACTAATTATGCCCTACGTGGAAATCATTCAACGAAAATTGTATATGTTCAATAAATAGAACAGGACCAAGTTGTGCTTACGATTATCTAGATCTATACGACACAAACATAACTTTTTATGATTAGAAATCTGGTTAAATTCTTCTAAATTTTTTAATTAATGAAAATAATTTGACATTTAATCTTAATCTTTATTTGAAGTTGATTTAACGCTACATTTATGAAAATATTAATTTTATATAAGTAAATATAACTTTCGAAAACAATTAGCCATAATATTTTCGATATCAAACATTTCCATCAGATTTTTCATTTAATTTGACTAAAACCATATTTTTAAACACAACTGGTAATGAAATGACATCGAGAATTTATTTTCGTGCGTTGGCGCGTGGCTACGATATTGATTAATTCTACTTGAAAAAACTTTTGACCTCGGTTTCGAATAAAATGTTGATAAAATAGGATTTAATTCCTATTATAAAAGGAAAAGAAACAGCAATATTCAGAAGTAGTGGAAAGAAATTGATAGTGGACGCGTCGCCATCTTACGATGCTGAAAGTAACGGAACTTTTGTGTCTGATCTAAAATTTACTTGGTAATGTAATACAACTTGTAATGAGTTACAAGACATGTGCGCTAATGAAATTTTAACGAATGATCCTAAATTATAAATTTCTGGTGATCGAGGAGATGTTCTTACTATACAAGCGAAACTTGATGATAATTGTACAGTAATATTTTATTTAACTATTGAAGATGTTTCCCCAAATTCATTACGTCCAAAAAGAAGTACCAAGTAAATAATAAACATTTTAGAGCATTAGGCTCCAGATTTGAGATTTGTTTGTTCCAAATATTGTACGAGACACTACGTAACACCCAATGATCGGTGGGTTATTTACGTTTTATGTGATAATTGCCCAGACATTAACTAAGTTTATTTTAATTGGAGTTTACGAGACGCTGACCGAAATGAAACTTTAGACTATGACTGGATAACAGGAACCGAGGATGGATTAAATGAAGGAGTGGGATTGTAAAGGATCGCATTTAGGCCTAACACTTTCCGATAGGGAATAAAAGTTGAAGTAATTGTAACTGCATATTTTGTCGATGATTGATTAGATGATATTATAATTTTTATATTTATTAATCAAAATTTAGTATTATATTA